>JAJPUD010000039.1:4186-53007 GCA_023553655.1 Myrmecobius fasciatus | reverse complement strand
AGAGAGGAGAGAGGAGAGAGGAGAGAGGAGAGAGAGAGAGAGAGAAGAGAGACAGAAGAGAGAGGGAGAGAGAGAAGAGAGAGGGAGGGAGAGAGAGAGAGAGACCTGTTCTTTGATTTATGTGCTATGTATACATTTAAAGTTACATGCCATTTAATTTTTTGGTCCAATATCTATGCAATTGTGGGAATACAAACATTTAACTTAACTTCCCCCTCTTTTCATCTCAAGGGCAAAAAACAGTACTTCCCTATCCCCATGGAATGTTTAAATTTCATTCTAAATTATTAGTTTTCTCAGCTGCACTTTTGTGGATTACATTTTCGTTAAAGCTTTGGAGCACCTAAATTCTTTTTAGGGGAAACTAGTGTTCTGGGCCAGTTAAATGGGTTTTTTCTTTCTTCCTTTCTAAGGTGAACTAAATGTTCAATGTTTATGGCAAAAATCTATAACTGTGTAAGGCAAAATCAAACCAAGGTTGATTTTGAATTGCATTTTCACTTACTACTATTCTAACTTGGGAAGATTTGCATCCTCACTCCGGGTCTCTGCATCTTACACATTTGCATTATAATGCGTTTAAGATGAATACTTCACAGTACAGAGTAGACTCGGATTTCATGCTGTATTTCCCCGTTGTAACAGGTGACATGATAACACTATTATGTGGAATTGCAAGTCGGCAGCTACACGTGAAAATCGTTCCTATTCTGTTTGAAAACAAATTATCAATCAGTCTACCGTGATCAATTATACCCCTGGCTGCCACTTAGAGCGGGATCTGTCCCAGGCATTGACATTGAGAAATTCCGCCGGAAGGGAATGGGATCCCAAACTTTGCCAAGCACCTGGAACAGGATCTAGTACTTAACTAACTGAGAGTCTACTACTTTGCAAGGGGGAGAAAAAGGATAGGGATCTGGTAATAAAAAACTATTATGTAGATCATTTTACTTCTACGATACACTGTAGGGCTTTTAATCTAAATTCGTCCCCCTCCACCCGCCTGTTTTCTTATATTAAGAAATACAGAAATACGTGTGTGTGTCTCGAGGAGCTCGTAGATGTATGTAGATATGCATTTATGTTAAAGCAAACAAAACAGAAGCAAATGAATATTAGAAACGTCGCCCACCCTCCCACTCCCCATCCTTGTAAAAATAAAATCCCAGCCCTCTTCTCCTGACTACTCACCGCTGTTGGTAGGAAGTGATGCCCTGGACGTTTTGCGGGTTGCCGTTGGCTGCGGTGGTAGCTCTTCCCATACCTGCCCCGGCCGGCACTCCAGCAGCTGCCCCGCCGGCTGCTGCGGCCGTCACCTGCACGCTGAAATCCGGGAAGATTCTGATCATCCCCGCGGCTTCAGCACCCGGGCACGGCGAGTCTAGGAGAAAGCTGACAGCGACTCTCCCTCCGGCGGCGGCGGCGGCAGCAGCAGCGGCAGCAGCAGCAGCAGCAGCGGAGCCAGGCACCAGCCTGCAATCCCATTAGTGAGCGGCGGCCACTGTGAGCGACTAGAGGGAGAGAGACGCTTTGATCTGAGCTAGTAGGGTGGAGGGTGCTGGGAGAAGGAGGTTAGGAATGGGGAGGGGGGGTGGGGGGGACGGGAAGGGATCCTGGAGACTTGCAAACAGGGAAATGTGTCAAATTTTTTTTTTTTTGCGGGGTGGGGGGGAGGAGGGAAAAAGGGGAAGGTTAGTCCTTTCCCCCTCTTTCTAGTGGTATTCCTACCAGAAGCTGCAATTGCTCTAACGCCAGAACCCAGCTGAGAGCAGGGGGGGTGGGGGGTGGGGGGGCGGGGTAGGTGGTGGTGGTGGGAAGGATGTACAGAGAGGGTTTGCAATGACTTGGACGGTGCAAGGGAATGATGGGCAACGAGGTTGCCTTTTCTTTCCCGCCCCCCTCTTTTCACTCACACAAATACACGCGCGCTTTCTACCAAAAGTGCAAGTCTTAGCAAGGTCTCTCTCCACAGAAATAACAGTAATCTAGAAACGTTGTCGCAGAAGCAGACAACCTGGACTATAGTCTGTGTGAATAGGAACTGGGCATAAAGCCCATCCTCTCAGTCCCTCAGGGTCCTTTTCTCCGTCCCTCTTCCGCTGCAAGAAGAGGCAGTAGAAATGAGAAGAAGGTTCGCGTAGCCCAAGTTTTTCTCAATAACTTATTGGTTTCCAAATGGGAAAATTTTAAAAGGGAGCCGTTTTTGTATGCAATGGTAGAGTTTGTTCCCACTATAGAACTGGTGGCTCTTCTCCCCTCCTAGTGTGCAGCAATGTTATTGCTAGTCAAACTTGTGAGGTGCGTAGTGTCAATGTATAGGAATGGGGGGTTACATGTACCCTGATGCCTCCTTCACCCCAACTCCACCCTGTAGCGTACATCCATTTCTACTGATTAAATAGGGCATTCGCAGGCAGAACTTAAGAGAACTCTGTACAATTATTAACTCGCCCCCCCCCCGAGAAACAAGAGGACAAAAGCAAATGCATAAATCTCGGGGTTTTTTTTGTTGTTTTTTGTTTTTTCCCGTGGTTCTTATCCACATCTGGTTTGGGGGTGGTGGGGTGCTAGAGCTTAAGGGGGAAAGAAGCAATGTAGAATGACACAGAGACTTCTTAAGAGAGGGATGGGGAGCGGCAAGAGTTAGTCTCTTACATCGCAAGTGGGTGGTAGGGGGGTTTGACTTCTCTGCCCACCTCCTCAGTCAGACCCCCTATCGCTATACTTCCTCTCTCTTTCTTCCGGCATGCAAGAGGTTTGTCTGTTCAACGGGCAAGCGAGTAGTATAAGGGTGGGAAGTGATTAGTGGAAAGAAGCTGCTTCTCAGGGCTAAAAGGTCGACTGTGGTGCAATGTGAGACACAATTTGCAACCCTCCGGCCAGAGGCATCCTCACAGCGCACCCGCTGCCCCCCCGCCGCCCCCCCCTCAGTTTTTCTGCTGCAGATATTATTGTTTCCTTCTTCTTCCTCCTTTAGCTACAGCGGACCAGAGAATAGGGCTATGGTGTGGAAAGAAGGAGGTGCGTGGGAGAGGCAATGTAGAGAAGTGGCGTTTGCGTCCGACGCGTGAGCCACAACTTAGGCATGGCAGAGCGCGGCGACCAAGACCCGAGTGCTTCTGCAACTCAACCAATCGTAGAATACCAATAGAGGCTGGAACTCTACTGCACCTGCTTAACCCTTTGAGCTGGCGAGGGTAGAGAGTAGGGGGCTGGAAGGAAGAGTAGGCAATGGGAGGAAGGGACTAACTGGACAGAACCACGTCTCAAGGACTGGGAGCTAGAGGGAACCTACTCTAGCCCGATCATTTGGAAGAGATTGGCAATTAAAGACGCCTGCCCCTTCTGATCCAAGATCCGGGCTAGAGATCTCCTTCTGTGAAGAAAATGAGAACTGCACAAAGGCGCGTTCTTTTACACGATTGCGCCCAAACCTGTTCTGGTCAGTCTCTCATATCCCCAAACCTTTGCAGGCCCCAGAGGGGCTAGAGAAGGATCTCCCCACCCACTAACCCGAGAGCCCCCCCAACTTCCCGCCGCCGAAGAGAGAACCCACGCTGACTCTCGCCAAGAGTGCAGCTGCGTTTTCATTTTATTCTCAAACAAAATGCTTTGGACGGCAGATAATACCAGGAGATATGAAACTGGTTAGTCCCCACATGTTGCACATAAAAAGAATCCATAATGAGCATCTGTGGGGTATGGAATGGATCCCACGAGTTAGCTGAAGATCTTATAACCTAAGATCTGAGGTGCCTAAATGAATTATGATTCTCTTCTTCCACACAAGGAGGATTAATTTTCTAGTCCACTAATATTCATTATCTAACCTTGTTTATACTTTGGGGATGCTAGTTGTTTAAGTACCAAAATATGGAGTATTTCAGGCTAGATACAGGCTAAAAAGCTGTTATTGAAAGGGTATTCTTAGAGGCAAAAACTTCTTGTTCAAACTCCCATTAAAATGAGTACGACTTAAGGAAAGGTATAGAAAAGGCTAGGGCCCAGCTTCCCCTTTCCCTAAATGTCTCTCTCATAATGTATGGACAAGACTCTGATAGATTTTTTGACTACTTGTCATATCAGAGGGAGATTAAAATGATAGTTCTTTGACCATTAAAATGATCCTCCTTGTAGCATAGAGAAGCTGGAAAAGTCAGGAATGTTAGGAAGTCACTCGTTTCTGAATGCTTTGGTCAATTTTTGACAGCACTGAATTGAGACCAAACCATTATACTAAAGGATCTGAAATATGTCTAAAATCAACTCCAGTTGGGGGTGGTGTGGTTTTTTTAAAATAATATTTGTCTGTATTATTGATCCATTACCTAAAGGTTCTTTGCCTAAGAACCCATATTTGGAATAAGTTAATGACCTCTTACAGCAAGAGGCCTAGCCTCTTCCCCTGTTTCTAGTCCTGTAATGGAATGGAAGATTCCAAGCAGTATCATTTTGTTCCACAGGCATTATTATTTGCCAAGTGATCCAAAAGGAAAAATCTTCATTTGGCTAAGAACACAGAAGTTCTAACAAATGATTTTCACTGTAAATCACATCAGCACAGTGTAAAAAAAATTATGAATTACTACCTTTTACTACTTAAATCACAATATTATAAATACAAGGAATAAGTATTATTTATCTTTTCTACTCTATAAAACAATTTGTAAAAATAAGGAAGAGTGAGTTCATTACTAATTATAAAAGGGATCTTTCAGATCAACTAATTCAACATATTCATTTTACCGATGACAAAATCAAGACCCAGAAAAGATAGGAGGCTCCCACAAGATGACAAACCTAGTTATGGATAGAACTGGTACTATTCAGGTTTTCTCACTCTCAATATACAATTCTTTCCTTTACATCATGCTTAGGAAGGGTAGATATATTGACCATGTAGACATATATTTGTTCAGACCTGTCATTTCTTTGATCTAAAGAACTTCCTCTACAAATCCTGATGATGTAAAAAACAACTTGTAACTTATTACTGGGGACAGTGAGAAGTTAATCAACTGGCCTAGCAGATCTGGTAGCCTTCAGAGGCAGGACTTAAAACCACTGAATCTTCTGTTCTATCCACTGGTTCATAATGAATAGTTATTCTAAAAATACATTTTCTTCTCTGTCTTGCCTTTGAAGTTAAGCAAGCAAAAATTGTATTGGCAAAAAAGAGAAGGCAAACTCATAAATTACTGTCAATTTATGAACATTCTTCAAGCTAAAATAAGGGAAGCTGTATTGTTAGAGACATACATAGTCTGAATGAAGGTATGCTAAGTATATTTTTGATTATCAGAATAATAATTCATGAATGAAAGGTAGGATAGTAGTACTATCCCCAAGTCAGAAGTACTTGGGTTCAAGTATTTCTGATACATTAGCTGTGTGACTTTGGTAAAGTCATTTAACTTCTCAAGTAATCCTTTAAGATGATAAATTAGAGACGAGATGAAGAATCTGTTTGGAGAGTTCCTTGAATTTACAAGTCCAGATTTTAAAAAAATAACGAGTGCAGTTGAACCATGAATTTGAAATTAGAGGACCTGGCTTTGAGTCCCGAGTCTGACATTTATTAGTAATTTGACTATACACAAAGCAGTTTTCTCATCTGTTAAATTGGGGGATTTTTGTGATAGCTAACATTCAAGATTATTGTGAGAAAAAGACAATGTAAACTTCCGAGTGCTATATAAATAGAAATAATTTTTCAAAGTTTCTATGAATTTTTTTTTACTTAAAATAGTTCTTGCCCTAAAGACATTGTATATTCTAAATAGGAGCTTAGACATTTAACATAGAGGACTTGCTCAGTAATGTATCTAATAAGATTGTCAAATTTTTACTGCTAAATGTATAATTTTGTATATATATATATATGATTTACATATTAGAGAAAGTTTCTTTCTCTGTATCATGCACAAAGTTCTCACTCATAGATGACTTGCTCTTCATTAGACAACTCACTCTTCATTAGACAACTCAAACAAAATTTTAGTTTAGAATCTATCCATTGGTCCCAAACATATCTTTTCTCTGATTGTAAGTTAAAATTTTCGTCAAATTTCCAGATAGTATTAAAATATATTCCTAAACTTGTTTTTATATTGATTAAAATATTCGATGCCTCAGTTGTTGATCAGTGCTGTTGAAGTATGAAACTGAATACATTCCCATTTTTAATGATAAAATACCAAAATTAGAAGCACAAGACCATATGGTGCCTTTATAGTGCAACAACATTGAGGAAATGCTGATGACATACACACACTTATCACAATTACATATTTACATCTTCATCCTTGTTGTCAATGCACAATGGCACTTTTTTTCATAGAGGAAAAATATCTCTTCCCTAGAAATTCATTTCCATTTACTTAAAGTTAAATGGTTTGACTTTGAATTTTCATTATCTGCTGTGGGAAGGAGCCTGTGACAGGTACTAGAGAGGATGCTACAAAGCTTCATTGTATCATCTAATTTTTGCTTCACTTTAGTCAGATATCATTTAGGGGAAAGTAAAATACTGTATATAGAACAGGATAAGCTAGAACAAAACAAAGAGGAAATCAAATGGAAATAGGATATATAATGAATCACAGTAAAATGCCTTTTATCTCCGAACTGTTGGATTTTTAAAAGATACTGATATAACATAATAATGAGAAAAATTAAACAAATGTTTTTTAAACTTGAAAAAGGAATTTGTGTCATGGGAGGATATAATTTTTATATTCAAGTGAGATCTGTAGCAGAATCATAGTCCGTGGAAAAATAATTAACTAAAACTTAGGCTACTCCCTATTCCATTATTTTAAGGTGGTAAATACCTTATTTATGCAATTTTATATCTTACCTTCTATTTTTTCTTTAAATAATATTCTCAACACTCACTGTTGTATTTGCCATTATTGCCAACATTAATCTTTTCTTTATAGAAAAGATATCTTGATATCAGGAAAGCAAAAATGGCAAATGGGAAGCCAAAAAGTAGCACATGAAGTTTTAGATGAAAGATCTCTAAATGAGACAAAACAATCTTTTAAAAAATCCTTCTGTATACTATATATATATATGTGTGTGTGTGTATATACATTCATATATAGATATATGTTTGTAGTCATGTAATTTAGATGTATTTGTATCTCTGTGTATAGTTTCTATATGCAAAGATCACTGAGAGATCTTTTTATATTAATACTACATACATATCAGATACTGAAATATTTCAAGTATTATGCTAAACAAATCCTCATAGGACTTTATAAATGCATAGCAAGGAAAAGAAAGAGATTTAGTTAGAAAAGAAGAAAATCCTTTAGCTATTTTTCAACTCAGCAGTGGACACTAGAGGAGGAGCATTTCTTTTTTAAATGGTAAAGGGTAGAGGATTTTCAGAATTACATTTGCTTCCATCTTTATGTTTTTTCTGTTTAAAATATTTATCATGTATTCTACCTTTTTCTCCTCGAGCTTATACAAAGCTAAGAAATCTAGCTAAAAATTATGTTTGTTTACAGCTTAAACTAAAATGGAAATAACTAAATCTTCACTTGAAAATAGATTTGTCTTTATAGAAAGAACATGCGCTTTTTGTTTACTATGCTATGATTTTACCTTTTTTTTAACAGAGCATCTATCTCTCATTGGAGTCTAAAAAACTCTGCCATTGAGTCTGATATTAAAAAGTTATCAAATTCTTTATTCTAGTATAATTCAATAGATATTACTATAAGTTCAGTCATAGTTTACATTTATATAACACTTCAAAAGTGCTGAATATATACTATCTCTTTGTAATTCTCACAATGGCCTTATAATATGTATAGTACAAACATTATAATCCTCACTTGACAGATAAGAAAATGTGGATTTTAAAAAATGAAATTACTTTTCTAAGACCACACTAATAGTGAATGATAAGGTAGGAAATATAGACTCAGTTTTGTTTATCCTCAGTTCAGTTCAATAGGAGCATGTCCTATAACTCTCACTGTGTCCAAAAGAGCATAAGCTGATAAACTAAGTAATTCCACAAGTGACAGCTTGTCTGGGTCATGGTATGGGGAAAGCATCTATTTAAGCTGCTTTTGATGCTGGGTAAATTTGTTTACCTGTATGGGTATACACATGCCCATGAACTATTTTCTTATAATTTGGCTTTATTGAAGGTGATGACATTTTAGAAACTTTTTGACTTCAAGGTAATAGGATGTTTCCTTTGAACTTTTCATTTTCTAGTCAATTTGTATGTGAATCCTTATCTGAACTTTTCACTTTTCAACACAATGTTAGAATATTGTATAGACAGCCATATCCTGAATAAATAGAAAGATTTTCCATTTTCTCAATGCTTTCCCAATCCTTTCCCAACCTCTGTTTTTACTGAGCACTTTTATTTTATTTTGTGTATACATACATATACATTTTATTTTATTTTATGTATACATACTTATGATAGTGGATTGGCATTTAGGAAAACTGAATTTCAATAACTGTTTCCCTGCTAACAAAGTGAGCAGCCTTGGACAACATGCTATAACTTTTCCAAGTCTCATTCTTTTGTTTGTAAAATGAAGGATGGGCAGCTAGATGACACAATGGATATAGTGCTGAGTCTGAAGTCAGGAAGACCTGAGTTCAAAAACCACCTCAGATTCTTATTAGCTGTGTGACTCTAAGCACATCACTTAACCTTTATATTTTGCCCAATTCAGTAGTAAATATGATAGAATCCATGGTATCTGATGTTTTCTTGAGAGAAAATGGGCCTACTTCATAAAAGAGGTATTTAAGCAGAGTTTATATTGCTAGAAAAATATGGTGTAAAAGGCACTCTAAAATCTCTACTTAATTCTAAAAGCCTATTATTCTAACCAAAATAGTTTGTGAATATATAGGTTCAACCACTCATTAAATCATCTTTATATGGCAAGCAAAAAATGATATGTAATAATGCTTTGAACTCAGTACTGCACTTCTAATATGGTTTGACAATCAATTTTTAGTCAGAGGTTTTCTGCATAATTTTAT
This sequence comes from Myrmecobius fasciatus, assembly GCA_023553655.1. Lineage (NCBI taxonomy): Eukaryota > Metazoa > Chordata > Mammalia > Dasyuromorphia > Myrmecobiidae > Myrmecobius > Myrmecobius fasciatus. The sequence continues at coordinate 43,968 of JAJPUD010000039.1, read as the reverse complement.
CACTGTTTTTAAAAAGTTGGTTTCTAAGGCTTGTTAAAAATGAAAAAATATTCAACCTCTGCAGAAAATAACTTCACCTTTTAAAAATCAGAGGTGACAATCTAATAATAAATGCAAACGAAAATGGAAAAATTCATAAACCTTAAAAAATTAAAATTTGAAAAATCAACTGCCTAAATTAAGGCTATGGCTATATAGGTTTAAAATGAGTGGGGTTTATTGGGGGATGGATGGAAATGTACATGATAAGACATATTAGTTTAACAGGTTATTTTTTCACATAGTTATAATTAAAAATTCCTTAATATAGATCAGATTTAAGTAGATTTTATAAGTGTACATAGCCATCTAAGTACCCTGGACAGCTGCTCAATACTCATAATGAAATCTGTAGAGAATAATTGCAAAGGAAAGAAAAAGGTTAACTTTCTTTTGATAATTACAATCAAAAGTTTATCTCAGAAGAAAGACCAACTTTCCACAAATTACTGTCATAATGTGAAGCTTACAAAGTTCCCATCCAAGACATTGAACAGAAGTTTGTCACCACTGTAAGACATGCACAGGCATCAGTTCTGAACATTTCATGAAGAAAGAATCTAAATTACCTTATTTGTAGAGACAACTTTTTAGTGTCCATGCTTCTGGGAGCAACATAGCAAGATATGTATCTGGGATACATTATTATTATTGTGTCTTTCTATAAAGCTAGAAGCCTAACAAAACTCCATTTGAATCCTGGTCATTTAGGGTGAGAAATTACTCCCTTTTCCCTCAAAATGATTTGTGTCTTTTTCACAGCCAAACAAAGCAAGCTATAAAAATAGACTAGGACCCATTGCATCTAAATCAACTGCACAAATTTCAGGGATTTGCCAACCTCATTTTTCTTGTTTTTGCAGACTGAGGCAAGATATTTTCACTTTGAAATTTCTCTGCTGCCAATATTCCTAATTACCATCATGGCTAATTATACCTTACCACATTTTCTGACTTTAGTGAGAATAAGAATTGAAATGATAAAATGCATTTATGAATTCCATTTGAAAATGTTTTTTCCTACACCTTACAGAGTAGTTCTTGATTATGTTCTACTAAAGAAAGTGGACTAACGTGATGAGAAATGCATTTTCCATTGATGTATCTAGAGATATGGTTTCAATAGCCTGCTATTGAAGTCAATGGCCTAATGTTATTAGAAATAAATCTTCATTGAAGTGAAGGAAGATTAATTTTCAATAGTATTTCATTGAAGTCAATGGGCTAATGTTATCAGTATCAGAAATAAGTTTCCATTGTTGCAGATAGAGATTCATTTCCGATAGCAAACCATTGAAGTCAAAAGGAAGAAGCACTAATAATTTAACTGATAGAATGGTGATTGTAAGTGCTTCATTTTATTTAATAAAGAGGAGGTTAACTTTTAAAAGATTCTATAACAACAGGATATTTGGTTCAGTCACATGCAATTTGGAGTTAGAGCATGCAAATGTTAAGCTTACGTGTCGTTTTATGTGCTTTGCAGTGGGTTATATGCAATTCCCATGACAAATGCAGAATAATGTGGAGGGGAGAAAGTATCTTATTTAGGAAGAACAAGATTATTCCTAGTCAAAGCTACTTTAAGGAGAGTTGTTCTCTAAGGAAGAGGAGACTTCCTTAGGACAGTATACAGCTTTTTGGTGAAGGAAAGGTGGTTGCCAATAAATATTTGGACAATGACAGAATTAGGTTTTAAATGTTTCTGGGTTTGTTTGTTTTTTTCTTATATTTTATTTTGTAACTCTGAACAAAAATATTGTGTCATCTGTGGAATAATTTGTTTCCTTGTACAATCCCTTATGAAAATTGAATGGCTTTGGCATATGACTTTCTTAAGCACATAATTTTTATTTGACCTTTAATTAATTTGCATATAGATCACTTTACTTATACACATCTTTTGACTTACATTTAGAAGCTTCAAGAAGTAAGAAAATGCTTTCTATAAATATGTATAAAATAAAACTAAATGATATAATGGAACTTCATTATGTCATAACTCATTTTTACATTGATTCAAATATAGGTCAAATGATGTCTGCCTTGAAACACAAAAATTGCAATAATTTCTTGAAATAATGTGATTAGCCTCTTTTCACTTCAATTCAAGAAAAGAATATTTAGAAGGTCTTATTCTTTGGGGATAGAAAGAGGGGAAAAAAAGTCCTTGTCTTCAAGGAGCTTACATTCTGCTGGGAAGATAAATACATAGAGACAAGTAAATATAAATTATGCACAAAGTAATTTCAAAACATAAAAAATGACAACTTGTAAAGAGAGAGGGATCAGAATGTGCCTCCTTTAGTAAGTAGCATAAAAATTATTCTTTGAATAAGATAACAGATTTTAAAAGAATTAAAAAGACTATTTCAGATAAGGGAAATAAACTACAAAAACATGGAGACCTAAGATGAGATGAGATGTAGAAAATAGATAATAAACCCATTTGACTGGAATAGATAGTACAGTAAAAGGAATAGAGAAAAATAAATTTGTCAATATAAGTGGGAGCCAAAAAATGAATGGTTTTAAGTGTCAGATTAACTATTTTATATTTTAATTCACAGAAAGCTAGCAAACAATGAACATTTTTTTAATTTTTAATTTTTTGCTGAGGCAATTATGGTTAAGTGACTTGCCCAGGGTCACACAGGTAGGAAGTGTTAAGTGTCTGAGGCCAGATTTGAACTCAGGTCTTCCTGACTTCAGGGCTGGTCCTCTATCCATTGTGCCACCTAGTTGCCCCACAATGAATATTTTTGACTGGAGAAGTTACATGTTCAGAATTATGCTAAATAGGATAGGATAGGCTATTGCAATAATCCAGGTGAGAAGTGATGATGACTTGTACTAGGATAGAGGTTGTTTGAATGAAAATAAGAAAATGTAAAAGAAATGTTGTGGAAGTAGAATCAACAAAATATGGGAAATGATTGGCATGTGAGGATAAAAGGGAGAATCAAGAGTCAAGGATAAGTCTGAGATTGCAAAATTGGGTGGTTTTCAAAAAACTCTTAGTGAAAATAAGAAATTTGGAATAGAATGGAGGAGAAAAATAAGATGTTTTGTTTTGGAGGTTCTACTTTGAAATGCTTATGGGACATCCATGTAGAGATAATCTAGCTACTGTGATTACTCATAAAGAATATGCAGATAAAGAAGAGAACTTTGTGAGATATCTACATTGATAGAAAATCTCATCAAAGACAATGAGAATAGTCAGACAGATAGATGAGAACCAAGAAATGAGAGAATATATAAGGTAAAAAAGTTAATGATTTTGTCAAAAGCTACAGATAAGCCATGAAGAATAAGCACTGAGAAAAGTCCTTTGGAGGAAAGAGAAAATAAAGATCATTGGTAGTCTTGAAGCAAGCAGATTTCCTTGAGTGAAAGGATCAGAAGTCAGTTTACTAGGGTCACAAAGTAAGTAGGAGGTGAAGAAATAGATTCAAGGAGCAAAGCTGGCGCTTTTAAAGAGTTTGACTTGAAAGGGGGATTTCTAGCTTAAAAGATTTCTAGCTTCAAGTAAAGAATGAGCTACCTACCTAAATCCTAATAAAATTTATAATCTAAGTAAAATAGATGAATGTTTATAAAAATATGAATTTCTCAGATTAGCAGAAGAGGAAATAGAATACTTAAATAATTCAATCTTAGAAAAAAGAAATTGAACAGGCCTTAAATGAGTTCTCTAAGAGTTCCCAAGAGGCCCTTCAATCAGGGAATGGCTGAAGAAGTGATATATGATTATGATGAACTACTCCACAGTCATAAGAAATGATGAGGGGGATGATTTCAGAAAAATCTGAAAGTCTTATATGAACTGATGCAAAGTAAAATAAGCTGAAGCAGGAGAATAATAGTTCTCAGAAATATTGTAACAACAATATTGTATGATGATCAACTATGAATGACTTAGCTACTCTGAGCAAGAAATTGATCCAAGACAATTCCAAAGAACCCAGAGTGAAAATTGTTATCTACCTGCAGAGAAAGAAATTATGAACTCTGTATGCAAATTGAAAGATACTTTTTTTTATTTTTTATTTTTATTTGCATAACATATGTATGGGTAGTTCCTCAGCATTGATCTTTACAAAGCTTTCTGTTACAAATTTTACCCCCAGTCCCCACCCCTCCCCTAGATGGTAGGATGTCTATTACATGTTAATTATGTTAAAATACTTGACAAATCAAATATATGTATATATATTTCCACACTTATCATTGTTGTGCAAGAAAAATCGTATCTATAAGAAAGAAAAATCAGATAAAGGAAACACAATGCAAGCAAACATCAATCGAGAGCATGAAAATGTTATATTGTGGTCCACATTTCACATCCCTCTCTTTGGGTGTATATGGCTTTCTTCAGTGAACAATTGGAAGTGGTTTGAAACATTTTATTGTTTTTTTTTTTTAATTTTATTTTATTTGCATATGTGTGGGTAATTCTTCAACAATAACCCTTACATAGCTTTCCGTTACAAATTTTCCCCCCAACTTCCCCACCCCTTCCCTAGATGGCAGGATATCCACTACATGTTAATTATGTTAAAATATTGGCAAATCGAATATATGTATACATATTTCCAAACTTATCATTGTTGTGCAAGAAAAATCTTATCTACACAAACGATATATCAGATAAAGGAAACACAATGTAAGCAAACATCAATCAAGGAGTATGAGAATGTTATGTTGTGGTCCACATTTCGCATCCCTCTCTCTGGGTGTATATGGCTTTCTTCAGTGAACAATTGGAGGTGGTTTGAAACATCATTGTTGAAGAGAGCCATGTCCATCAGAATTAATTGTCATATAGTACTGTTGTTGCCGTGTATAATGATCTCCTGGTTCTGCTCATTTCACTCAGCATCAGTTCATGTAAGTCTCTCCAGGCCTCTCTGAAATCATCTTGCTGGTCATTTCTTACAGAACAATAATATTCCATAATATTCATATACCATAATTTATTCAGCCATTCTCCAATTGAAGGGCATCTATTCAATTTCCAGTTTCTAGCCACTACAAAAAGGGCTGCCACAAACATTCTTGCACATGTGGGGCCTTTTCCTTTCTTTATGATTTCTTTGGGATATAAGCCCAATAGAAATGCTGCTGGGTCAAAGGGTATGCACAGTTTGATAACTTTTTGAGCATAGCTCCAAATTGTTCTCCAAAATGGCTGTATCCGTTCACAGCTCCACCAACAATGCATCAGTGTCCCAGCCCTCCCACAACCCCTCCAACATTCATCATTAACTTTTCCTGTCATTTTAGCCAATCTGACAGGTGTGAAGTGGTACCTCAGGGTTGTCTTGATTTGCGTTTCTCTGATCAACAGTGATTTGGAGCACCTTTTCATATGACTATAAATAGTTTTAATTTCATCCTCTGAAAATTGTCTGTTCATATCCTTTGACCATTTATTGATTGGAGAATGGCTTGAATTTTTATAAATATGAGACAATTCTCTATATATTTTTGAGATGAGACCTTTATCAGAACCCTTGAATGTAAAGATGATTTCCCAATTTATTACTTCCCTCCTAATCTTGTCTGCATTGATTTTGTTTGTACAAAAACTTTTTAACTTAATATAGTCAAAGTTATCTATCTGGTTTTCAATTAAGAGTTCCAGTTCTTCTTTGGACATAAATTTATTCCATCTCCAAAGGTCTGAGAGGTAAACTATATTACATTCCTCTAATTTACTTATAGTATCACTCTTTATATCCAGATCATGAACCCATTTAGATCTTATCTTGGTATGTGGTGTTAGATGTGGGTCAAGCCCTAATGTCTTCCACACTAGTTTGAAAGATACTTTTTAACTCATTTTTCTTTTTGTTGTTGTTGTGAGGGGTTTTTGCAACATAGCCAATGTAGAAATATGTTTTGCAGGATTTCATATGTATAATCAATGTCATAATATTTGACTTCTCAAGGGGAGGGGGAGGGAGAGAATTTAGAACTCATTTTAATGGATGTTAAAATATTGAAAAGTATAATTGAGAAATATTTTGTTAAATAAAATATGTATTTTTAAAAGAAAGAAAAAATCTCCACAATCTAATAGATTCCCAAGTGAATTCTGCCAAATGTTTACAAAACAATTAATTCCCATACTATGTAAACTATTTGAAAAATTGACAAAAAAGAAGTCCTACCAAATTCCTTCTATTAATACAAGTATAGTTTTGATATCCAGACCAGGGAGAACAAAACAGGGAAAAATTGTAGATCAATTTTCCTAATTATTAATTTTTTAGAGATAGAAAAAAATGACAACAAAATTTATCTGGAAGAACAAAAGATCAAGAATATTAAGGAAACTAATGGAAAACAATGTAAAGCAAGGCAATCTAGCAGTACAAATTTCAAATTATACTATAAAATAGTAATCATCAAAACAATCTTTCACTGGTTGAGCAATAGAGTAATTGACAGTGAGATTAAGTACAAAACATAAATGATCACAATAATCTAGTATTTGTTAAAACCAATTGGGAAGGGCAAAAAAACTAATTATTTGATAAAAAAAATTGCTGGCAAAGCAGCAGGATGTAAATCCACATAAATCATCATCTTTCCTATGTATCAAACAAAAATCTGCAAGAGGAGACAATATGAGATACTCTATTTAAAATAACTCTAATGAGTATCAAGTAACCAGAAATATACCTGCCAAAGCAAACCGAGGAACTATACAAACAAAATTATTATTTAAAAAAAAACTTCATACAAATGAATCAGATTTAAATAATTGGAAAAATATTGATTGCTGATGGGCAGGGAGAGCCAATATAATTAAAATGACAATTTTACATAATCTACTTTATATATTCAATGATATCCCAATTAAATTACTATAGAATTATTTTACTGAGTTAGAAAAAAATAATAACTAAATTCATTTGGAAGAGCAAAAGCTCCAAAATAACCAAGGAACCAATGAAAAGATGTGAAGAAAGAAGGTTTAGCATTATCAGACCTTAAACCATACTGTAAAGCAGTATTTAATAAAATTATTTAGTACTGGCTAAGAAATATAATAAATCAGTGGAGCATAGTAGATATACAATTACAGTAATAACAAATATTGCAACATTGTATCTGAGAAATGTAAAGATTTAGGTTTTGTGGGAGAGAATTCATTATTTGGCAAAAATTTGGAAGTTTGAAGAATATGGAACATATTACCTATCATACTTATTGATAGGTAAACAATTTATGAATAAACAAGAAATAGAGCATAGAATGAGGTACGAAATGGATAATTTTGATTACACTAAATTAAAAAGGGCTTACACAAATAAAACAAATGTAGTAAGGATCAGAAAGAAAGTAAAAAATTGGGAGAGGGAGGGGGATTTTATAGACAGTTTCTCAGATAAAGATCTCATCTCAAATATGTAAAGAATTTTATCAAGTAGGTAAGAATGTGGTCAAAGGATGTGAATAGGCAGTTTTCAGATTAAGAAATAAAAACAATTTATTGTCATTTAAAATGCTCCAAATCATTTTTAATTAGAAAAATGCAGATTAAATAACCTTGAGATATCATTTTACATCTATCATATTGGCTAAAACTATTAAAGGCGATAGTGACAAATGTTGGAGACATAGTAGAACACTAATTCACTGTTGTTTAAACTATGAACTAATCCACCCTTTTTTTGGAAATCAATCTAGAATTATGTCCAAAGAATATTTAAAATGCTTTTACCCTTTGTCCTAGCAATATCACTATTAACTAATATGTGGATGATTGTACTACAGAGAATGACAGTCATTTACAATTATTCATCCCTCTTTGCCCCCACCTTCTCTTATCCCCTTTCCCTTCTATTTTCCTGTATGTTAAGATAGAATTATATCACCAACTCATCATGTATGTTATCCTTTCTTTGAACCCATTCTGATGAGATTAAAGTTCATGTTTGGACACACTGATCTCTTTTATTTCCCCCTCCTCTGTAAAAGTTCATTCCTTTTTCATGTCAGATAATTTACCCTGTTCTACATCACCCTTTCCCCTTCTCCCAGTGCTTTCCTCTTTCTCATTCCTTCATTTTATTTTTCAAGATAATTATCTTTCCCTGTTTCCTTTGAATCTAGTGTTTGAAAGTCAAATTTTCTATTCAGCTCTATTCTTTTCATCAAAATGCTTTCAAGTCCTTTATTTCCTTAAATATCCATTTTTCTGCCTGAAAGATTACATTTTGTTTTGCTGGGTAAGTGATTCTTGGTTGTAATCCTAGCTCTTTTACCTTCCAAAATATCATATTCCAAGCCTTCAGATCCTTTAATCTAGAAACTGCTAAATCTTGCCTGAAACATGTGGCTCCATGTTTCTTTCTACCAGGAGATGATCAGTGGATTCTTTCCATTTCTATTTTGGTTTTATTCTAGAACTTGTTGGTTCTAAAATATCAGGGCAGTTGTGCTTGATAATTTTTTGAAAGATGAAATCTAGACTCTTTTTATGATCATGGCTTTCAATAGTTCAATAATTCTTAAATTATCTCTCCTGAATGTATTTTCCATATCAATTGTTTTTCCAATAAGTTATTTCACATTTTCTTCTATTTTTCCATTCATTTGATTATATTTTATTGTTTCTTGGTATCTTACTTGAGTCATTAGGTTTCACTTGATTAATTCTAATTTTTAAGGAGTTCTCCTTTTCAGTGAATTTTTGGATAACTTTTTTCCATTTGGCCTATTCTGTTTTTAAGGTGTTATTTTCTTCAGTATTTTTGTGCCTCTTTTGCCAAAATGTTGGATCCTTTTTTTCATAATTTCCTTCTCAATTTCTCCTCTATTCTCTTAACTTGGCTTGTAAAATCTTTTTGAACTCTTTCATGACCTGAGACCAATTCATATTATAGTTTGAGGCTTTAAATATAGCACTTTTGGCATGATTAGGTGGTGCAGTCGATAGAGCACCAGCCCTGAAGTCAGGATGACCTGATTTCAGATCTGGTCTCAGATACTCAACACTTCCTAGCTGTGTGACCCTAGGCAAATAACTTAACCCCAATTGCCTCAGCAAAAATAAACAAACAAACAAATAAATATAGCACTTTTGCATTTATTGTCTTCTCTGTGTTGATCTTCTCATCATAGTAACTTTATTGACTATAGCAACTTTCTATATTTCTGCTGTTTCTCATTTTTCTGATTTAGTACTTGCCTCTTAACTCTGTGCTAAAGTGGGGTTCTGTTTTCTAAGTAGAGGGGCACTGTCTGAAGCTTCAGGTTTTTGTATAAGCTATTTTCAGAGATAATTCTGGGTTCCTGTAAGTTTTTTAATTCTTCCAAGATGGTATGATCTAGGGAAAAGTGTCTTTATTACTCTTCTGGCCTGTGCTCTGGATTGTGGCAGCCACAGGTAGTGTGCTAGTGCTGCTCTTTACCTTAAGACTAAGACCCAGAACTATGACCCAGATTCACATATGGATAATACAACAGAGTCTTTCACCTGATACTCACCAAGGGAACCCCTATAATCTCCTTCTGACTAGTTGTCTGTCTCCTTTACCATCTATCAGTATGCTGAGAAGTCTGGAAACTGCCCCTGATTCAGTCTCCCCCGAGGCCTATTGCTGGTTTGCTTGTGCATAGCCTGCCCTAGAGTATGCTCCATTTTCACCCCAAAGCAAAACATCTTTCCTGCTGACTTTCTAAATTTACTTGGCCTAGAAAACTGTTTCCCTCCATCCTTTCATGGGTTCTGATATTCCAGAATTTGTTTTGAGGCCTTATGTATATATATATATGTATATATATATATATACATAAGGCCTCAAAACAAATATATATATATGTGACTACTCATATATTTTAAATAAATATTTTGGCCTAGTACCATTTTTTGTTTAATTTCATCAAAATATCTGACTATAGATGATGTAGACAATCCATTTTTGACCCATTCACTAATATTGAGATTTGGGCTCTTCTAGGTACTATAATAATTCATCTTCTGAAGCAAATGACATTAAGTAATGGATACAAAAAATTGATTAAAATTGGGGGAGAGCATATTTTACCAGCAATCTTTAATACTTTGTATAATTGTCCCAAAGGATGGCAGCTCTTTTGTATCACTTTAATCTCTAAGAAAGATAGTAAGAATCTGTCCTCCAACTGGAGATTCATATTTATAGGTAACACCATGACCAAGAGGTATGCATTGGGGTCTATGAAAAAGACTAGGGAACTGAGTAATAAGAATAGATACCTCCACAGGTGCCAGGGTTTCATGCCAACTGATGCCTACTGTGAACATATTTTCCTGCTGCATTCTGTCTTGGATGATGCCAAAGATAAAAAAAGAATGTGTGGGCTAGCCAAGTTGAATCTAAGGAAATTGAGACCTAGAGAATTTAAATTATTTTCCTGAGGTCACACAGGTAATAAAAGATTTGAATACAGATATTTTGATAACAAATCCAGCATAAATCATATTTTACCATGCTGCCTCCATTAGAAGACAGAGTGATAATACCCACTTCTTCAGAAAAGCAGAGATAACACAACATAAACAAGATTAGTAAGTAAATTATACTTTCACATAATAATTCTTTATCCCCAAATGAAGCTACACACTGATTTTTTTTCAAATGTGATTTCCAATGATTATAATACTAAATAGCAAATAGAAAGTCTAATAGGACTTGGAGCACAAAATAAATACCTATTAAGAGAAATAAATTTATAAGTAATAGGCCTGTGGCTTTAACATATTAGATTTATTGATGCAGAAAAGGATACCTGAACTTCTTTAAAATAGTATCCTTTATATCAAGAGCACAGTGGGTAGCACAGTGTAGAAAATTCTAATATTATGTTTCTCTATAGCAAGGACATCTCTCCCCAAACAACAATTTTTTTCTTTTTTTTCTTTTCTTTTTTGGTCTGTGCATAAAAAGAGAGAGAATCACTTTCAAGACCTATACATTTAAAGAAAAATTTTAAGTGTCTTAAATTTAGAAATTTGGCAGTACTCTTAAAAATATACAAAACATGTCAAAAGTGACCATTATGTGATAATCTTGCACTGAACTCATTTTTCCCTATAAAAGGTGGGCTACACTTATATGCCTAAGCAAAGGCCAAGATCTTAAAACTAGGAGGTACTTAGAAGGAAGAACTGGTCTTGAGTCCCCAAGAGAGTACATTAGAAACTTATATTCATTCCTTAAGGGTGAAAGGACCAGCTCTTGTTCAACATGTAAGAGAATATGGAGAAATGGGATTGGTTTGTTAAGGCTGTCAGTAAGATTAGAGTTTCCAGAAGATGCTGTTCTAACATCAAGTCAATTTCTTGCTAAAACTCATTCTCATTTTAAATGGGAAAAAAAAGATTAGTGTAGTAAGAGCTTGGGGGGAAAATAAAAAACTGACTGATAGGCAAGCTTTCTATTTTAAAGGAAAAATTCTCCTAACCTTATGGACTAAAAGATAGCTTAATAACAGCAGTGAAAGAAACTGGGATAGTGAGGGGGGAATTGGAATTAAAAGATAGAAGAAAAGAAAACTTGGTCCCAAGATAATAGTAGTGGTTTTAATCAATAAAGAAAAGATAATCAAAGTATTTATTTATAGTTATAATGTTGAAAGGTGGAACTTTATAAACAATCTAAAGTGAAATTTTTAAAACTAATTTTTGTCATTTCTTTTGTCACCTTCCATATTTCCTTACTAAAGAACTGTTACTATCAAAATTATGGAGGAAGCATTTATCTATGATAGAGGATAGAGAGTAGAGCTATGATTTCATTGTCATAGTAAGGAAACTTCTTCCTAAGCAGGTCAGAACTTTTTGTGAAATTCAAAGTATTAGAGAATTTCTTAAAACATTGAGAGTTTCATCTACTTGATCAAGGTTTCATGACCACTTTATGTCACTTGAATCAAGGTCTTTCTGGCTTTGAGGCCATCTTTCTATCCACTGTTGCTGCTCCACACTGACTGTAATAGGAGAATGCAAAATTTGGTATTAAGATTAATGCCAATATATATGCCAATAATAAGATTTTCTTATATTGCTTGCTTATCTTCTCAATGTCTTGTGTACCATTCTTTCCCTCTAACCAAGACCTATATAGAAATAAAATATAACAAAAAACAGAGCATTTTGGAAGCTCAGCATCTCACTTCAACCTAAATGCTTTCAAATTTCAATAGTTTCAATAAATAAAATACTCTCAAGAAGGAGATTTTATACACACTCACATACACATTTATTTATATATACACATATGTGTCTATATGTATATATCCATAATCATATCTGTCTCTTCAATTTATCTCATCAAATTGTATTACATAAACCTCCCTCTTCAAATTACCTATAGATACAGATATTAATATAAATGATGATATGGTGCAGATGATATGAAATACATGCATACATACACATACACACATTTATGTGTGTTTTTGTATTAAGGGAGGAGTGAGATGGAAGGAGAGAGGAGAGGTGAAAGGAGAAGAGAGGTAAGGGAGGGGAATGAGGAGGAGGGAAAATTGAAGGGAGTTAAAGTAGGGTGAAAGGGAAAAAGACAGAGGGAAGGAGGGGAAGGAGGGGAAAGGAAGGGAGAAGGGGAAGAAGGAAGGGAGAGAGGAGGAGGAGACACACACACACTCACTCACTCACACATACCATAAAGAGATAGGCGTAAAAGAGACAGAGAGAATTTACAGAAAACACTGGGGTAGACATGCAAGTTAGAATAACAATCCTTACCTTAAAAAGAATTTTATTCTATGTGGGGAAACACCACATAAAGGGAAGCCTACTAGTGGAATGAGGGTAGGATAATGCTGTAGCAGGGAGAGGGTGATTCCAGAAAATGTCTTGGTGTGAGATAGATGAAGTGTGCCTTACTAAAATGATGATTTGAGGTAAGGAATCAAGAAAGAATAGAGGAAGGACCTATAGTAGAGGTTTCTCAAGATGGTTGAACAATGAGCCTAAAGTGGACAGTTTCAGCCTTGGAGACAGATTTGCTTCATGACTGCATCTTCTGAGTAGCAAATTCCTAGAAGAGTATGATGATATTTTAAGTTACTAGTGCCTACTATTATTATTATTATTAATTGTCCATGTATGCTTTCAAGCCTTAAAAATTTGGGGTATTCTTCTTGTATGGAAGAAATAAATAATTGTCCTATATCTTATTTGCATTATACTTAGAATACCTTTCTATTCCCTCTTTTTGAGAAGATGTTTAATATGGATGAAAATTAAGCTCTAAGTAGCTTTCTCTGGGTTCTTAGCACATATTTTTTACAAATAAAATTCAAACACATGTACACACACATGTGTATTATATTATTCCCCATACCCCCAAAATGTGAATTACTTAAAAAAAGAAAATATGCATGTTAATGTTACTCCCTTGCATAGTATTTTGCTCATAGCAGGTAATTAGTAAATTTTTTTGAATTGAATTTTTTTTTTGGAATTGTATATGTTAAGTCACTAGCTTGTTTTGTTCTTCTGTTATGTGCTTATACACAAATGTAAATGTCTACACATATACAGATTTTTATTTACTATTTAAACAATGTATAATGTTTTTATTAATAAGGAATTTTATTAAATGAATTAATATTTAGCATATGTTTCTCTAGGAATCATTGTAGTCTGATTATGATTATGTCTTTATTATGACCAACATCTGGATAAATATGAAAGTGTCAAATAAAAATATGAAAAGTTCCAAATATTTAGATATTTTAGGTGTTATAAATTAAAATCCCAGACTTTTGTATGGGTTTTTTTTTCAGTTTTACACCAGATATTTGTCATCTTTTAGGAACAGCTTTAGTTTCTCTAAAGTTATAGTTTAATATTTGATAAGTTTAGAAAAAATTTAATTTGTCTACTCAGTTAATGAGTTAACTAAGGAATGGTAACTTTGTCATTATTCGGCATTATTCTATCCATTAACTAGTTATTATTATAAAAATTAGTCCTTACCACATAATAGGATACATTCTCTCTAAACTATAAATAAAATAACCATCATTATATAAAATAGAACGAAACAAACTAGAGAACTAAAATGAACATATTCCAAACAGGAATTCCATTCAGTTCAAAAGTATTTATTAAATGTCTACTAAGTACAAGGAACTGTAATAGATCAAATGGTGATACATCTTCAGCATCATTTATTTACAGGTAAAAAAACATAGCATTAATATTTGAGAGCATCATTACCACTTATAGGAAGTGTCATCTTATCAGACTCTTGAAAAAAGTTAGGGATTTCAAAACATAATAAGTTGTGTACATATACAAACTGTTCTCTTGGTTTTGCTTACCTAATTCTGCATCAATTTCTAATTTTCAGGATTCACTGAAATTGTGTCTTTTGCCATTTCTTATGGCAAAAAAAATATCCCATCATATTCATATACCACAATTTGTTCAGCTATTCCCCATTTTATGGGAATTCCCTCTTCCACAAGTTTCCAATTCTTTTTCTTACTCCTCTTATTGAATCAATCATCAATGAATATTTATTATATTCTTACTACATCCCAGGCACTAAGTTCTGGAGATACAAAAAGAGGCAAAGATAATCCCTGCCTTCAAGGAGCTTACAATGTAATGGGAAAAACAACATGCAAACAAATATAGTCAGAGCAAACTATATATAGGATACATAGAAAAAGTATAATATAATTAATAGATGGAAGGCACTGAAATTAAGAAGGGTTTGGAAAGGCTTCCGTAATTTGTGGACTTTTTATAGAGACTTAGAGGAAGCCAGGGAAGTCAATTGTCAAAGAAGAGGAAAGAGAGAATTCCAGGCTTGGGGGATATCCAGAAAAAATGCCTGGCACTTAAAGGTAAAGGCCAATATCATTGGATAGAATAGTTTGTATCAGGGAGTAAGGTGTAATACCCATCATCTTTGGCTCCTTACCCTCATCTTCGTCCTCTACCCCCTCCCACCGTCCTCCTCTTCCTCTTCTCTCTTTCCCACACTCCATCAGATGGGGAACCAAGAAATCTGCCAGGATTCTGGTCCTACCTGCTCTGTATCAAAGGGCCAGAATCTGTATCTCAATAGAATGAACCCATTTCCATAAGAAATATTTCAGTCTAAACCTCCATTATTTGTTCTTTACACATCTAGGCAGAGGATAAGTAGAATTGACAAAAGTTTTGAAAGCAATTATTGAGGTTCCAAACCCTGCATTGGATCTTGTATTTAAATCTTGAAGAGTGATTTGAAAACCCCCTCTACCAATACAGTGTTGTGCTTGGAATAAGGAAAATGGAATTTAAATCCTGCCTCAGACATTCATTAGCTGTATGACTGAACAAATCACTTAACCTCTCTCAGCCTTAGTTTCCTCATTTGTAAAATGAGGATAATAATAGTATTTCTCTCACATGGTTGTTGTATAGATCAAATGAGCTTTTTTAAGTGCCTTGAAAATTTTAAAATACTGCAAGAAATATTACCAATTATTTATATTATTTTCTACTTGCCAATTCTTTTGATCAATCTTCACTTTTTTTACTATCCTTTCTGCCTTCTTTTATGCCTTTCAATTTCTTGTTTGGAGAAATGAGGCAAAATACACAATGTAATAAAGTTGTATTGGTATTTTTGTGGGTACAGCCTAAGCCTCTTCCTTCCCTAAGCCTATTAACTCAGAGCATAATGTACTCTTCTTTATTTTTTCATATGTTACAAAAATTTAGTTCACAAAAAAATATCTCTGGAAACTGTTCTTATGTCAGAAGTCATAGTAAATGTTCTATTTCCATTTACTATGACTTCTGACATAAAATATTTTACCTTGGGACCTTGTGTCTATAAAGGATATCACTAAAGTCATGTTCACAGAAAAAAATGTTTATTCTCTGTGTTTTACATGATTGCACATATATAACCTATATTAAATTGTTCACCATCTTAAACAGAGGGGAGGGAAAGAAGAGAGGAAGAAAATTTGAAACTAATTTTTATTTAAAATGAAAGTTAAAATTGTCTTTACCTGTAACTGGGAAAAATAAAATACTATTAAAATTTTTAAGTGTTTATTCTTTTTCTTATTCCACTCCCCACTCCTTCCTTCATAATCATACACTTACCCTAGTTTGTTAACAGAAAACACAAATTAGGTATCCAGAATCAATATAAAAATCTAGAAATCTATAACCAATCTGTTTAATTTCACTTTTTGTTTGTGAAAACCTAGAGAAAATCTAAATGTTTATGAAGAAGGGAAACCATTAGAAAGGAAATGAACAGAATTTTAAAGTTTCAATTAAAATAGCCAGTGAGATCTAAAAGTGGTTGCAAAATGGCCAGAAGGAAGTTGACAGTGATGCTAATGGGAAATGAGCATAAGAATGATCTTCCCTTGCACATTAAATGTAAAAGTCCAGAGATTGGATTGCAAGAGAAAGATGAGAAAAATAATCCTGGAAAATAAATATGTCATATAAACAATAAAATCTCCTAAACTCTTACATGAAAAGAAGAAAATCATATGAATTTTAAACTAGTATTTGAACTTTTCCCATTTGCACAGTGGAGACATTTTTGGCATGTATTTAAAATATTTTCTTATCAGTTTATCATTCCAAAACATAGTGAAAACAGACACATCTGCAATTTGTACTTTGATGTAAAGAGGAGAAAATTATTTTTAAGGTTACTTTACCTTATACAAAAAAAAGTCTTGTTGATTTTTAATTTATATAAGATAAATTGGTTTTAAGGAAACATTTTTTGAAAAATTGTAAAAAACTTTACCCAGCTGTGAGTTGGTAGAGAGAGTGTCCAATAAGACTGAGGCTAAGTGTACACAGATGTCAAACATGGATGAAAACTTAAAAGCAAAAACAACAGAAAAATTGAATCATGATTTTTTTGCCCTGAGGCAATTGGGGTTAAGTGACCTGCTCAGGGTCACACAGCTAGGAAGTGTTAAGTGTCTGAAGTCAAATTTGAACTCAGGTCCTCCTGACTTCAGGGCTGATGCTTTTATCTACTGGGCCACCTAGCTGCCCCCTGAATCATATAATTTTAAGGATAGACTTTTTATAGTAGCATAAAGCTAGAAACAAAATAGGTGCTCATATGTTGGACAGAAGCTAAACAGGTGGTAATGAATATAATGGAATCTAATTGTGCTTTAAAATTAAATAAGAAAAATTCAAAGAATCATAGAAGTACATATGAAGTAATATAGAGTGAAAGAAGTAGAATCAGGAAAAGAATATGCATAATGAGTACAACAATATAAAATTAAAAAACAAAAATGAAATTGAATTCTGAAAAAAAGGCATAAAGAAAGGCCAAAAAGCTTGACCTTAGAGAAGGATTTAGTAAATATAATATCCTTTCATCTTTGGAAAGGTGATGCCCAACAGATAAAGAATATTGGTAATACTATCAGTCTTGGTTGATGTATTGTCTGAACTACTTTTTTGTCTTTTAAAAAATTAATTTCTTGGGATGGAAGGAGAAACTATATCTTCCCAATGATATAAGAATGAAATATTTCAACAAAATTTTTTGGAAAAGAATTTTTGGGGTCAGAGGAATCACAAAGATTAACAACCCACTTAAGTATTTTAAAAATAACAATACTAAAGCCCAAAGAGGATATATATGAATTTCATATGAGTTCCCTTCCAGTTCAGAATTGATGATCCAATGGTTTGGACAAAGATTTACAGTTAGTAAATGACAAAACAATGACAAGAGCCCAGGTTTCTTAGTTCAATGTGCTTTTCCCAATATACTATGCTAATTTCCCTAGGGTATATTTCCATATCACTGATGTTTGACATCATACAAACAAAATTTATTATTATATGTCTAAACTTTTCAGTTTTAAGGTGAATATTTGATTTTATAGAAACATAATCTGAGTGAATTCCTATCCTCAAACATCAAACATTAGATTAAACAAGAAAGGATACAAGACTCTCAACATAAATCCTAGAAATCCTAGAAATTTTCAACTGCAATAAATGATGAGTGATCTTTCATTATCTGATCAAATCTTTCCCAAATAATAAACTAAATTATACAAAGAGATAAGACAGGTTTATCAGACGAACCAAGTAAATGCTAATTAATTTCTGGTATAAATTCTTTTTAGAATCATGGCTGAGTATGGCATCATATAATTGTAATCCCTGCTATTGAGGATGTTAAGACAGGTGGATCACTTTAGTTCAGGAGTTCAGAGAGGTATAATGTGCTGAACTCAGATGTTCATGCTAAGTTTAGCATCAATATGTTAAGTCTCTTAGAGGGGAATAGGTGACCAGACCAAGTCAGAAATAGGGTAATCTCTTTGTTTAGCAGTAGTTGGATCGAACTAATAGAGGGCGACCTATTCTAGTTATGAAATTCAAAAATATGAAACAAAAGCACTTTTATTTCTAATAAAGCTAGTGTTTATTCCCTGATTTTGATGCACCTTAAGCACATGTTATAGTTCCTAAGTGAGTGATTATCAGTAAAGGATTTTAGTATGGAAAAAAATGTTGGAAATTTTTTAGTTTTATACTCAAAGCTGAGGTCTAGAAATCCTCACATGCTCATGAGATAGAGCTTCTCCCTTATTACTTTCAGTTTTAAATTGGCAAAATCTAATCTTTTTCCTGTCCGAGGTAAGGAAATCCCTGTAGGGTTCAACTACAGATAGTAAGAGAGTATGTTTGGGCAGCCAGATGCTATATTTCCAGAACCTCCCATCCCTTCTTAGACCTGCTCTCTCAGACCACTGGTCTAGAAAAGAAAGCAGAAAAGTGGGCCTAACACATATCAAAATGATAAATTAGAAGAGGCATGTAATTTTAAAAAATGTTTAAGTTATAAGGGACCACAGAAATCATCTAATTAAGCCTAATCATTTTTTGCATAAGGAAAATGAGGTAAAAAGAGATTAAATTATGAAGAGCTAGTGTAATAGAGTGATGAAAGTAAAAATTGGAAATAAGAACTTGTGGGTTTGAATACTGTTCTGCCATTTGGTAGCTATGGGCAAATCTCTGTACCTTGGTTTTCTTCTGTGTAAAATGGGATTGACAATACTTATATTCCCTGAATTAAAGGGGTGCTGCAAAGAACAAAAAATAAATAGAATATATAGAGATGTGCAAAATGCACAATAAATGACAGCTGTAGTTGTCCAAGATCATATGCTTACATGATGCTTTTCTCTTCAAAGATGTAATCTAATCTTATATTTAAGTTGAACATTTATTTAACAAACTACTGGGACATTATTTACCCAGAAGAGAACTGTGGTCTAATGCTTGCATTTTAAATTTGCTCAATTTTACATTGACCTTTCAGAGTGAAGGTTTATTTTTGTTTATATTTTAGTCATGACCCAAATTGGCAGAAGTTGATAAAATGGTTATTAGTGGTTTTGGTAAATTCATATAAATGACAATAACCACTTTAGGCCTACACTTTTTTTTCTGATAATAGCTAGTCCATTGATGGAATAAATTCATCAAAAATCTGTATGTCCCTCAAATCAAAATGTATCCAGAACAAATCACTTCTCCTCAAGTCACTTAAATCAAGGTGTAAGCAGTCTGGAAGTATCTTTGTCATTCCTTGAAAGAATTACAAAGTCAATACGTCAGTGAAAGCTCCTTAATATTTTGTATTTTATTATTTTTATCTCACATTCTACTTGCCTAATGAGGAGCATTATAAAGAAAGAAAATGAGAAATAATTCTTCAGGTAGGCAAACCCTTCACCTTTAAAACAATTATGCTCCAGACAGAATTTTCCCATTAAAATAAAAAATGAAGGAATAAACGGCATTGCCCCCCCAAAAGCCAACCTCTTTTTCATCCAATAGAATCTTTCTAATCCTTTCTCATAAATGAAGAGCTGCATTAAGAAAAACTGGATGAAACACTCTTAAATGATGCAGAAGATGAGTAGTAGTGTGGGAGAATAAATGCTTTCTTTTATAATGTGCTAATGGTGTTATTTCTGAATTCTGAGTATTGTCAGAAATCACTTATGGATTATGGGCTCTTGAATGCCAAAACAGAGTTGATACTATATTTAAGTCTGCGATTCTTGATAAATGACACCAAAGCATAATTTGCCTTTTCAAAATTTTCTTTTATGACATTTGTTTTTAGGATGTACTTTAAGAAAATTATTACCACTCATAAAACAATATATAACAATTCCTTGCACAAATATGTTACTGTAATTAAACATGAATCTTGACTTTTAGGGTCTTAAACATTTACCAAAGGAAATATTTTTTGGGGGAGGGAGGTTTCTTTTGTTATCATTTTTATTATTATTAAACCTTTTTATTTTCAAAACATATGCATAGATAATTTTCTATATTCACCCTTGCATAACCTTGTGCTCCAAATTTTTTCCTCCCTTCTTCTAGATGACAAGTAATCCAATATATGTTAAACATGTGCAATTCTTCTATACATATTTCCACAATTATGTTGCACAAGAAAAATCAGATCAAAAATGAAAAAAAATGAAAAAGAAAACAAAATGCAAGAAAACAATAACAAAAAGAATGAAAAAGAATATGTTGTGATCCATACTAATTCCCCATAATCCTCTCTCTGCATGTAGATGGCTCTCTTCATCACAAGACCATTGGAACTGGCCTGAATCATCTCATTGTTAAAAAGAGCCACATCCATCAGAATTGATCGTTGTATAATCTTGCTGTTGCCATGTACAATGATCTCCTGATTCTACTCACTTCACTTAGCATCAGTTAATGTAAGTCTCTCCTGGTCTCTCTGAAGTTTTCCTGCTGATTGTTTCTTATAGAACAATAATATTTCATATCATTCATATACCATAACTTATTCAACCATTCTCCAGTTGATGAATATCCACTCAATTTCCAGTTTCTTGCCACTACAAAAAGGGCTGCCATAAATATTTTTGCATATGGGGGGGGTCCCTTTTCCTCCTTTATGATGTCTTTGGGATACAGGTCCAGTAGAGACACTGCTGGATCAAAGGGTATGCACAGTTTGGTCCAAAATGGTGGAATCAGTTCACAACTCCACCAAAAAATGTATTAGTGTCCCAGTTTTCCCACATCCCCTCCAACATTTACCATTATCTTTTCCTGTCATCTTAGCCAACCTGAGAAGTATATAGTGGTAACTCAGAATTGTCCTAATTTGCATTTCTCTGATCAATAGTGATTAAGAGCACCTTTTCATATGACTAAAAATGGTTTCAACTTCATCTGAAAATTATCTGTTCATATCCTTTGACCATTTATCAGTTGGAGAATTGCTTGAATTCTTAAAAATTTGAATCAATTTTCTATATATTTTTAAAATGAGGTCTTTATCAGAGCCCTCTAATGTAAAAAAATTTCCCCAGTTTATTGCTTCCCTTCTAATCTTGTTTGCATTGATTTTATTTGAAAACTTTTTAACTTAATCAAAATTATCCATTTTGCATTCTATAATGTACTCCAGTTCTTCTTTGGCCACAAATTCCTTCCTCCTCCACAGATCTTAGAGGTAAACTATCCTTTATTTTTTAAATTTGTTTATAATACAAAGTGAAATATTCCTAATTAGACTTGGTGTGGTGTGCTGAGGGGGAAGGGAAAGAATGTGGGAGGGAGGCTTGCAACTCTCTTTTTCACAAGCTGTAGTATATACAAAGTGAAAAGAAGGTTAATGATCAAAAACTAAATCAATTCCCATTACTCAATATTATTTAATGGATAAAAATAATTAAAGAAACCCCCAACTGCAATAAGCCCAAAGGGGGACATTGGTCCCTGGATACTCCCCAGGTTCCCTGTATCAAAATTTTTTTAAGTTTTCCATAACATTTTGGGTTGAAAACTTTAGGTATGTGAGGAATGATTTATTATACCCCTATTTTTTTTCAAATCAGTCTTTTTGGACAAGATAGATACACAATGTATGAATTTACAATCTGCAGTTCAATACTCTGAGGCCTAACATAAACAACTTATAATCATAGATATTTGAGGAGGCAAACTATAGTATTGCTAAAAATAACTATTGACAAACTGCAAAACACTGCTACCTGAGATACAATCATTTAACAAACAATGCAGAGATTTTCATGGTCTATTTATAGGGATAACCTAAAGCAGAGTTGGATACTTTATTTTTTTCCTCCTCCTTCTCTTTCCTTCTCTTTGTGTCTCTGTTTCTATCTTTGTCTTCACACACACACACACGCGCGCACGCGCGGCGCGAGGTCGCATATGTATATATAGTTGAACTCCCTTGAAGTTCTGTGATCTTGTATGGTCTCACTGGCCCAGGATGTCAATAACTGATTACTGTCTTAGCCAAACTAGGATGTGTATGCACTTTCATTTGCAACATACTATCATATTTTGCTCTGTTCTGTTCATCTTTCTTATTGTCTGAGATGATAAGCTCAATCACATTTTCCCCCCAAGCAAATGTTCTGATTAGCTTGGTTAATACCATTTATCACTTGATTAATCCAGTACAATAGAAAGTTAAATGATTAGACTCATTTTCAACTTTTAGGTTCAGAAAATATAAGGTTATTTCCTCCAGTATTTCTTTATCATATATTTGAATCTGAGTTTTCTTGTGTGCAGATTATACAGTTGTCATGTGGGTCCCTTGGTTGGAATATATTTACATTAAGTATATTTTTAAAAAAGAAAAAAGAACTCTGAGAAAATATAAGTTGGTGAGCAACTTAATAATGCTAAAAATCAACTGTTGAAAAATTTCATTCTTTCATTTTTTAAAAAAAATCTGCATTTAGGTAGTAGTTTTTAAAACTTTAGTAAATTAGTATCTGTAGATCCATTAATGAAATTATAATTACTATGTTATTGGAAATCTCACTTTATCTGTTACATTGTTATAGAAGAAATACATGTGTCTAAATGCTAGCATTGACTACATAGAGATTACTTTTGTCTTCTAAATGTAAATTTATGTAGAATACATAGTATACATTATCTTCCTTGGTACATTGAATTAACCAAAAATAAAAACTAAACATACAATGGAATTATAATTGGCTGTTTTTCTATGATTTAAAGTTTTGCCATAATACTCTTCAAAGAAACATATTCTAATGCATATTTTGATGATAATGATGTCTAGCAAAATTATAAAAAAGCCTATTTCATCACAAATTGTCTTTGGAAGGGCCATCTCTTCTACAAAACTCTCTAAAATGTTTTCATCAGGCTTTTGCTTATATATCCACAATAGAGTGGGTCCCTCATAATTGGACTCTGCACTAACTTTCAACTTCACCTGTATAGAATGCTGTCTGATATTAGGACTAATTACAGAATATCATGCTGGCATCCATGGTATAGCCCTTCTTTTAGCCTCTCTCTGTGTCTCTTTTTCTTTGTCTCTGTCTCTTTCTGAGCATTTTATGTTGTAGTTCTTGACTGAATTGCTTGTTTCTCTTCAGTTTTCTTTATCACAATTATTTAGTATCCTTTTCAGTTATTTCTTAGGGTTTATTTAGGGAGAGGAGATCTAAGTTTAATTATGATCTTTTCATTTATCCATCTATCCATCTACAGAAATCTATTCTGTAATTGTTAAACCATTTCTATAATATTGTGTTGACTCTTAGTGTCATATTTCAAAGGAGACATTGGCAGACTGAAATATGTCCAGTGCCTATCAAGTGCCTAATTAAGTAAATGCTTAATAAATGGTTATTACATTTAATTGAATGAGAGTGATTTGGATGGTGAAAACTAGGTCATATGAAGGATGATTGAAGTATCTGGAAATATTTAGACTGAAAAAGAGATTTAGTAGAAAAATAACTCTTCAAACAGCTGGAGGTTACCTTAGCTATTTACTTTTTGTCATTCAAGAAGACTTAAGGGTAAACATCGAGAGATACAGATTTTGATACCATATTTGGAGATTTCTAGCAATAGAAGTTATTCTATAAATGAGTTGGTCAGTGTGGAGTAGTTGTTCATGCCCATAATCCCCACTATTGAGGAGGTTGTTGTATTGGTTTTTTCTAGCATTTAAAATAGGTCTATTGTACCAATTACATGCCCTTAGGAATCTTAGGTACCTCTTCTGTCCAGATGCTGAAATATGGGCAGATAAGAAATTATGTTATAGTTAACTTATATGTCAAGGACAAAGCATATTTCATTTGTGGAACTAACTTTAATCTTAAATATTTGCCATTCCATTAAAAGGGACATGGGGTTTGGTCATGTGAAGAACTCACAATGGCCATTTTCTTTAGCAAAAGATTCATTTATTTAAGGGAATAGGTTACAGACGAACTGAAGGAATACAATAGACACCAAGAATGGTAAATATGAAATAGCGTTGGGAGAGCATGTGAAAGACAGTGGAACTCACAATTACCCGGTAGAAAGGGAGCACCCCATAAGGTTGGGGTATGCCCTTAGCTGATAGGCTAAATCCTGAAAGGGACTTACCACCCTAAAAGATATAGTTAGCTATAAGGAGAAGTGGGGTTGAGAAGCATAATGGAATTAGGGGAGATATCACATGGCAAGGGAGTGAGAGGTAAGCAGAGTGCTGTGGTAGGCTGACCCAAGAGAAGATAGCAGAAAAGCTATGGGCCATAAATTGTTTTATAGGGGAAATTTAGCCTAAGGGTTTTGACATAAGTTAGATTTCTAATTGGATTACTTTTAAAGGATGGGACCAATGAATTAAACTGATCTCCTTCCTGCTAGCCTAAGGGATTAATTTTTATCAATTCCTCTGCTAAGCACACTTAACATTGAAGACCTTTTCACAAGCAAACATCAATTTTTAAAAAGATGAAAATACTATGTTGTGATCCACACTCAGTCCCCACAGTGCTCTCTCTGAGTACAGATGGCTCACTCCATCACAAGATCATTGGAACTGGCCTGAATCACCATGATATTGAAAAGAGCCACATTCATCAGAATTGGTTATTGTATAATCTTGTTGCTATATACAATGTTCTCTTGGTTCTACTCACTTCACTTAGCATCAATTCATGTAAGTCTCTCCAAGCCTTTCTGTCATCATCCTGCTGATTGTTTCTTATAGAACAATATTCCACAGCATTCACATACCATAACTTATTCAACCATTCTCCAACTAATGGGCATTTACTCAGTTTCCAGTTCCTTGCCACTACAAAAAGGGCTGCCACAAACATTTTTGTACATGGGGTTCCCTTTCCCTCCTTTATGATCTCTTTTGGGATACAGGTCTAGTAGTAGAGTCTCTATTTGTACAAAAACTAAACTTAATATAATTGGATTTTGCATTCCAAGATATATTCTAGTTCTTTGGCCACAAATTTCTTTCTTTTCCTGTCACTTAGAGTGATTTAGAAGAATCAGAGCATGAATTTTGAATAGGAACCATTGAACTACAGATATATGGAGGAAAGCTAGGGTCCCAACGTGTCTGTTAATTTCCAGGGCCACCCTTAGAAAATGCTAAGAACAGATTTCCCCAGTGAGATCTGTCTCTCTTCATTGATTCCATCTTTTGAGTTTCAGAATCCCTGAATTTTGTGTCTCCTATCACCTCATCTAATCTGCAGAACTTTCCCAGTTATTGCTTTACTAATTGCTTCAATATTTTTCCTTCCTTACTGTTCAAGATTAGTTTTTATGTTATATGCCTTTGGTGGGAGAGGACCTAAGCCAGTTGAAATTCAATTAATTATTACACTCCTTTCCTAGATAAGACTACTTCTCATCGAGAGAAACCAGGGAAAATGCAGCTCAAATTTATCTAAATGTATCCCTACAACCTGGGCCATAGGTACCTGTGGTCTGGTTTAAATTCACATAAATATATGTAAAGCACTTTATGATCTTTAAATCACTGTATAAATGTGTTGTTATTTTTATTTCTTTGCTTTATTTCTCCCTATCTTGGTGATCAAAATCTTATTTGTCTTATAAAGCTTTTGGTAAAGTACCTTCTTTCTCTCTTACTGAGAATAATTTTGTGGCATTTCATAAAAATTTCTTGTAACTAATAGAATTAACTAGTTTACCCATTTGGACCACACAATTATTTATTTATTAATTTTTTTACTTTGGTCAATTCAACAAATTTATTAAGCCCTTTTAAAAGGTGAGCACTGTGATAAGTGTTATGAATACAAATACAAGCAAAAAGAAATACAGTTCCTGCCTTTATTATAATCTTTTATAGAGTTTTCTGTAAAGACATATTTTAATACTGACTTCCAAAAGCTCATAGTCCATAATGCTCAAAATGTTCCCTTTCATTAGCCACCACAGCTATGTCCCACATGGAAGGTGTTGTTCCCATTTCTACTCAAGTAAAGATGGCTGTCTGTCCCAACAAGATTGCTATGGAAATTGAGGTATGTCCCTGTACCTCCTTGAGATAGCCTGGGCCATGCCCAGCAAGCAGCCCTTTGAATACTTGATGCCTTCTCTTAACTTTCTTTCCAAGTTACCATAACTCTTGAAAATTCTACACTTAGCTTCAGGGGAACCTTGACATTGATCCTAGGAGGCCTCATCCCCCAAAGTTCCCAAGACAAAAATACAAAGAGTTGTTTTTCTTATTACTATTTATGGAATGCCAATATTTTTTAGGTACTTCACTCTTTTTCTTTCAAATTCCCACAGAGAATTGACTTTATGTTTATGTGGCTAGATATAAGTAACTTCCCATCAAAACTCTTAAAAAGGAATTAAAGTGATCCCCATCTGGTCCTTGGTTTAGCTAACTGAATAAAGAAGCCTGCAGAATCAAGTTCACAAGGATTTTTTAAGCATTTGCTATATGCCAGGCATTATGCTAAGCACTCAGAGCATAATGAAATACAAACATAAAGGTATACAGTTCCTGTCCTAAAGGAACTTATATTGAGGAAAGTTAAAAAGGAAGAAGAACAAAGGTGCTTGGTACAGGACTGAGAGAAATTATTTCTTTCTTATATTAATAATCCATTATTTAAATAGGATTAAAAAGTTTTCCACTTTCATATTCAGAAATCAACCATTGTAGGAAATATTGAGAAAAACTTACTCAACCAAGTTGAGAGAATTAATGAATTTCTATTCATTGTGTTTGGTCAGACAAATGTGGGGTAGAAGTGGATTCCTTCTTTGATATATATGTTGCTAATTTTCTTTGACCTAGAGTTGGATGATTAAAGTCATGTATCCCCAAGACCCTCATTAGAATGAGCCTACATCTCATTATAACATTCATTTTCACATTAATTGTTAACCAATAAAACTTGATTGCTAACCTCAGAAACAACCACTCTTCCAATGATATATAAACTGTGAACTCACCTCCATGACTGGTCTTTGGCAAGAGTGCCACTGACCTATTTTATTAATACAATGTTACCATTATTAATATAATGATTAATTAACCAAAAGTTATGTCTTTCAAATTTTCAAACCTCACAAGACCATGGGGAAAAAAAAGTCCTGAGGATAGTTTTCAGAGGGATAAGACATTCAGCCTGGCAACTTTTCTTCAGTGGAGGCTCTAGGAAAAACCATCCAATCAGAGAGACCAACTATAGGAGCAGCTTGCACTTTGAATGTGTGAATTCAGAATTCAGAATTCTGGTGAGCTTCCAGAATGAAGACTTTGCTGGGTCATGGCAGAGAGATCTTAGAGTATAAACTGGTTCGGAAGGAGAACTCCCCATGCCTATGGAACTCTGCTGTGAAGATAATCTCTTCATTGGCTTTCTGGGATCATACTCTCAGCAGACACCACTGCTCAAAAACACCACTACTATGTCTATATCCCAAAGATATATATATATATGTATATATATATATATATACATATATATATACATATATATATATATTTAAAAGGGGAAAGGACAAAAATATTTATAATAGCTCTTTTTTGTGGAAGCTAAGAATTTGAAATTGAGAGGATGCCCATTTACTGTAACCGGTGGTTCTCATATGGACAGTGTGGTGCTGACTGGTCAAGAACCTGTGCTTTTTTGGGTATTAATATTAGGCCAAAATTAGAACAAGCAGCAGAGAACTGACCCATACTTTGTTGCATTTCAGTTTCTGAGACTGCATTGAATGTACAATTATCTGTGAACAACAACAACAAAAAAAAATCAGGCATCAACTCTCGCTCCACTTTATTCTTGGCTTATAGCCTTATCAAGTTAAATGATTTTCTGTCAGAGCAGTAGTTGATCTTGATACCATTTTTGTCTTCTTTTAAGGTGTTGGACAACATTGCTGAAAAAATGATTGTTCAAAAGCATGGGAGCAAACACACAGTCTTTTAACATGAAGAAGTATGAAGAAAAATGGCCTAGCAGTACCAGATTTCAAAATATATTACAAAGCAATAATCATCAAAACATTTGTAGTGGATCAATGGAAGAAATTGGGTATTCAATACATAAATAGTTTTTGTTTGATAATTAAAAATCAAAACTTTGGGGGTAAGAACTTATCATTTGTCAAAAATTGCTGAAAAAAATAGCTGAACAAGGTGTGTTTTATGATTGTGATGGAACACTATTGTGTATAAAAAATATTCAGTAGGATGGTTTCAGAAAAATTTGTGAAGACTTACATGAAATGTTACAAAGTAAAATGAGCAGAACCAAGAGAACTTTATAGACAGTAACAGCAATATTAATAATGATCAATTATGAATGAATTGGCTATACTTAGAAATGCAATTATCCAAGACAATTCCAAATTCCAAATTCATGATGAAAAATGCTATCTACCTATAGAGAAAAAACTAAATGAAGATCAAAACATACTTTTTTTTTTACTTTCTTAATTTTTCTTTTCTTTTTGATCAATTTTCATTTACTATATATATACTATGAAAATATACTTTGCATGACTCTTTGTTTATAACATATAAAATTGCTTGCCTTCTCAATGAGGGGATAGAAAAAGAGGGAAAGAAAAAATTTGGAACTCAGAATTTAAAATGATAAAAATTATTTTACATTATTTGGGAAAAAATAAAATGTTTTTAAAAATACATATTTCTGGGCAGCTAGGTGGCGCAGTGGTTAGAGCACCAGCCCTAAAATCAGGAGGACCTGAGTTCAAATCTGGTCTCAGACACTTCCTAGCTGTGTGACCCTGGGCAAGTCACTTAACCCCAATTGCCTCAGCAAAAAGCAAAAAATAAAAAAATAAAAAAATACATATTTCTAATATGTTTAACATATATTGGATTGCTTGTCATTTAGGAAGAGGGTTAGTAAAGGGGAGGAGAAATTGCAACACAAGGTTTTGCAATGATTAATGTTGAAAAATTATCCATGCATATGTTTTAAAAATAAATATAAATAAATAAATAAATGTTACAAAATTTACATATAATAGAAAAATACATTTTTAAGAATTTTTTTAAAAAAGAATTAACTTTCTTAAAAAATGGTAATACCTATATAAACTGATGCAAAATGAAGAACTGAGAAATTATTGTGTACAGTAGTAGAATTGTTGTAATGATGATCAACTGCCAAAGTGTTGGCTACTCTGATAAATACAATGATCCATGAAAATTCCAAAGGATTCATGATGAAAAAAAATGCTATCTACTTATAAATAAGAAAGAAAAAATGAACTCTGGGTGTAAATTGAAGTATAATTTTCTCTTTTTTTATTATTTTTTTGTTGACATGGCTAGCATGGAAATGTTTTGTATGATTTCACATGTACAATTTTTTGCTTGAATTCTCAATGGGTAGGAGAAGGGTGGGAGGGCAGGTGAGAATTTGGAAAACAATTTAAACAGAAAAGAATATTAAAACAAATGCATAATACATTGGGAAAAAAAATCACTGGAAAAAATAGAAAGCAGTTTGCCAGAAACTAGGCATAGACAAACATATACCAAGATAGCGTCAAAATTGATAAGTGATTTAAGTGTAAAGGGGAATATTACTTGTAAATTAGTGGAGCATGGGAAAATGTTTATGAATTCACAGGTATAATTAATATCAAATTTCTTGCCTTCTCAAGGAGGGTATAGGGGGAGGAAGGAAGGAGAAGATTTGAAACTCAAAATGTTTTTTAAGTGATCATTAACAATTTTTACTGGAATATTTTGGGATATTAGAATATATTGGAATACCCAATATTGAAAACATTGGAAAATATTTTTAAATAAATATAAATGTTTCTTTAAAGAAGT
This sequence comes from Myrmecobius fasciatus, assembly GCA_023553655.1. NCBI lineage: Eukaryota > Metazoa > Chordata > Mammalia > Dasyuromorphia > Myrmecobiidae > Myrmecobius > Myrmecobius fasciatus. The sequence continues at coordinate 13,690 of JAJPUD010000039.1, read as the reverse complement.
CCCCAACTAAAAGCAGTCCCCAAAGCAGAAAGAAAAAAAAAAATCAGTCTCAGGAAAGTAAGAGTGATATAGAAGAAAATAGGCAATTAAGAATCATAATGGTAAATGTAAATAAAATGAATTCACCTTTAAAACAGAAAAGGATGGTAGAATGGATAATAAAACAGATTTGGATAATTTGTTGTTCATAAGAAATGCACTTTAAACATTAAGATTCATATAGATTTAAAGTTAAGAGTTGCAGCAAAATATTTCAGCTGAATGCAAAAAAAATCAGGATTAGAAATCAATTTCTGATAAGTTTACAGTAAATATAAATAAGAGAAAAAAGATAAGCAGAGAAATTACATTATGCTTAATGGAACCATAGATAATGAATCACTATCAATATGTAAATATTGTAATATACTACATAATAATAAAATCTAAAACTCTAAGAATTATTCAAATGGGAGAAAGAAATAGACAAAAAAAACATAATAGTAATGGATAGAGTGTGGTATGGTAGATAGAATATTGGTCTTGGAATCAGGAAGATTCAAATTCAATTCCAATCTCAGTCAATAATGCTGTGATCCTGAGCAAGTCATTTAACATCCTTCATTTTCTTCTTCATCTGTAAAATGAGTATAATAATATAACCCACCTGTCAAGATTGTAGTGAAGATCAAATGACATAAATATTGCAATGTACTAGGCAGCCAGGTGGAATAGTGGATAACCAGATTGAAAGTAAGGAAGACTCATCTTCCTGAGTTCAAATTTGGCCTCAGATTCTTACTGTGTGACCCCAGATAAGTCACTTACACCTAATTGCCTCAATTTTCTCATTTTTAAAATTAGCTGGAAAAGGAAATGGCAAATCATTCCAGTATTTTTGTCAAGAAAACTCAAAATGGGGTCACAAAAAGAGTTAGATATGACTGAGACAACTGAACCACAATGACAGCAAAATGCCCAACCACAGTAATTACTATATAAATGTTAGAGACTTTTATCATCATCATCACCACCATTACCATCTACATAAATCTTATCAAAAAATAAACAAGAAAGGAGGTAAGGACTTGAGTAGAATATTAAAAGTAATTAAAGATGATATATATGTAACTATTACTAAATGATAATAGAAAGTAATTGATGTACTTCTAAGCTGTACAAGACATCTTTACTAAAACTGACTCTATGATAGAACATAAAGATGTTACCATAAATATGTTATATTTAATGAAGACACTTTAAGGAAGAATTAAAAAATAGAGAACAAATAATAATTTTAAAGAACTATTGGATCAAATAAAAATAAATAAATTTCATAGAAGAAAATGGAAATAAACATACCAATACTATTGTATTGATGTTTATCAAATAGCTAAATCAATTGTTAAAGGAAAATGGCATCTTTAAATATTATCAGCAAAAGAGAAGAAAGATGTGATTTAATTGAAGATGCAACCAAAAAAAAAAGCCTTCAAAAACATATCTCCTCAACTAAGCAAAAAAGTATAAATTCTGAAAATTAAAGAAAATAATAAAAATGAAAGTAAAAAATTGAATTGACAAAACTAGGAGAATTTTTTATTATTATTAAAACTTTTTATTTGCAAAACATATGTATGGGTAATTCTTCAACATTAACCCTTTCAAAGCTTTCTGTTACAAATTCCCCCCACTCCCCATCCCTCCCCTATACGGCAGGAAATCCACTATATGTTAATTATGTTAAAATACTTGACAAATCGAATATATGGATACATATTTCCACACTTATCATTGTTGTGCAAGAAAAATCGTATCTACAAGAAAAAAAATCAGAGAAAGGAAACACAATGCAAGCAAACACCAATAGAGAGCATGAAAATGTTATGTTGTGGGCCACATTTCATATCCCTCTCTCTGGGTGTATATGGCTTTCTTCACTGAACAATTGGAACTAGTTTGAAACATTTCATTGTTGAAAAAAGCCATGTCCATCAGAATTGATCAACATATAGTATTGTTGTTGCCATGTATAATGATCTCCTGGTTCTGCTCATTTCACTCAGCATCAGTCCATGCAAGTCTCTCCAGGCCTCTCTGAAATCATCCTGCTGGTCATTTATTACAGAACAATACTATTCCATAACATTCATATACCCTAATTTGTTCAGCCATTCTCCAATTGATGGGCATCCATTCAGTTTCCAGTTTCTAGCCACTACAAAAAAGGGATGCCACAAACATTCTTGCACATGTGGGTCCCTTTCCTTGCTTTAAGATTTCTTTGGGATACAAGTCCAATAGAAACACTGCTGGGTCAAAGGGTATATGCACAGTTTGATAACTTTTTGAGCATAGTTCCAAATTGCTTTTCAGAATGGCCGGATTTGCTCACAGTTCCACCAAGAATGTATCAGTGTCCCAATTTTCCCACATCCCCTCCAACATTCATCATTAACTTTTCCTGTCATTTTAGCCAATCTGACAGGTGTGTAGTGGTACCTCAGGGTTGTCTTAATTTGCATTTCTCTGACCAATAGTGATTTGAAGCACCTTTTCATATGACTAGAAATAGTTTTAATTTCATCATCTGAAAATTGTCTGTTCATATCCTTTGACCATTTCTCAATTGGAGAATGGCTTGAATTCTTATAAATATGAGACAATTCTCTATATATTTTAGAAATGAGGCCTTTATCAGAACCCTTAAATGTAAAGATGACCTCACAATTTATTGCTTCACTAGGAGAATTTTTTTTAAAAACTAAGAAAATGAAACAGAAAACTTTTTTAATAAAGAAAATGGATGAATAATCACAAAAATAGGAAATATTCAGGTTGAGAGGAAAAAATAACTCACTATAAAAAAGTGAAGGAACCATCAATGAATTTTCAAAGAAGAAAAAATTATAAGACAAGATGGATTTATGAGTAAATTCCATTAAATATTCAAAGATTAACTAATTCCAGTATTACATATGACAAAATGGAAAAAGAAGGTACCCTTTCAATCTTTTGGTGCCTAACTCAGGAAGAGAAAAAATAAAGAAAACTATAGCACTATCCCTACTGAACACTGATGTAAAATTATTATTTTTTCAATGTATTTTATTTATTTTGTTAAATATTTCCCAATTGCATATAAAACATTTTAGCATTCATTTTTAAAATGTTGAGTTCCAAATTTTCTCTCTCCTTAACTTCTTCCCTTCTTGAGAGAGCAAGCAATTTGTTATTAATTATAAATATGAAGTAATGAAAAATATATTTCCATGCTAGTCATATTGTGGATGAAAATATAGTTTTAAAAATAGAGTAATAGAAAGAAAGCTTGAAAAAGTATGCTTCAACCTTCAATCAGCATTCATTAGTTCTTTTTCTGGAGGTGGATTACATTTTTCATTAGGGTGTTAAGGAATTCTCTTGGATCATTATATTTTTTTTATTAAAGCTTTTTATTTGCAAAACACACGCATGGGTAATTTTTCATCACTGACCCTTGCAAAGCTTTCTGTTACAAATTTTTCCCTCCTGCCCTCCACCCCCTCACCTAGATGGCAGGAAGTCTAATACATGTTAATCATTTCAAAATACTTGACAAATCAAATATGTTTGTACATATTTATACAGTTTTCTTGCTGTACAAGAAAAATCGGATCTACAAGAAAAAAAAATCTGAGATGGGAAACATAATGCAAGCAAACATCAATAGAAAGCATGAAAATGTTATGTTGTGGTCCACATTCAGATCCCTTTCTCTGGGTGTATATGGCTTTCTTCATCACTGAACAATTGGAACTGGGTTTGAAATATCTCATAGTTGAAGAGAACCATGTCCTTCAGAATTGATCATCACATAGTCTTGTTGTTGCCATGTACAATGATCTCCTGGTCTGCTGATTTCACTCAGCATCAGTTCATGCAAGTCTCTCTAGCCCTCTCTGAAATCATCCTGCTAGTCATTTCTTATAGAACAATAATATTCCATAATATTCATATACCATAATTTATTCAGCCATTCTCCAATTGAAGAGCATCCATTCAGTTTCCAGTTTCTAGACACTACAAAAAGCGCTGCCACAAACATTCTTGCACATGTGGGGCCCTTTCCTTCCTTTATGATTTCTTTGGGATACAAGCCCAAAAGAAATGCTGCTGGGTCAAAGGGTATATGCACAGTTTGATAACTTTTTGAGAATAGTTCCAAATTGCTCTCCAGAATGGCTGGATCCGTTCACAGCTCCACCAACAATGCATCAGTGTCCCAACCTTCCCACATCCCCTCCAACATTCATCATTAACTTTTCCTGTCATTTTAGCCAATCTGACAGGTGTGTAGTGGTACCTCAGAGTTGTCTTAATTTGCATTTCTCTGATCAATAGTGATTTGGAGCACCTTTACATATGACTAGAAATAGTTTTAATTTCATCATCTGAAAATTGTCTGTTCATATTCTTTGACCATTTCTCGATTGGAGAATGGCTTGAATTCTTATAAATATGAGACAATTCTCTATATATTTTAGAAATGAGGCCTTTATCAGAACCCTTAAATGTAAAGATGATTTCCCAATTTATTGCTTCCCTCTTAATCTGTCTGCATTGGTTTTGTTTGTACAAAAACTTTTTAACTTAATATAATCAAAATTATCTATCTGGTGTTCAATTAAGGGTTCCAGTTCTTCTTTGGACACAAATTCCTTCCTTCTGCACAGGTCTGAGAGATAAACTATCCTATGTTCCTGTAATTTGCTTATAATATCACTCTTTACGTCTAAATCATGTACCTATTTAGATCTTATCTTGGTATGTGGTGTTAGATGTGGTCAAGCCCTAATTTCTTTGGATCATTATCTTGATCAGAATAGCTGACTCTCATAGTTGTTCATCCTTATGTTGTGGTTTGTTCAGTGTTTCTGCTCACTTCACTTTACATTGGTTCATATATGTCTTCCTAGGGTGTTTTGAAACCACCCTGCTCATCAGTTCTTACAGCACAATAGTGTACCATCACAGTCATATAGCCCAATTTGTTCAGCATTCCTCAATTGACAGGCATTCTCTCAACTTCTAATTCTTTACTACTACAAAAAGAGCTATTATAAATATTTTTGTAAAAACAGATCTTTTTTCCCCTTTTTTTGATCTTTTGAGAGATGGACCTAGTGAATGAGTTTTATAGCCCTTTGACTATAATTCCAAATTGTTACCCAGAATGACTGAATTAAGTTCACAACTCTGCCATTAGTGTTTCAATTTTTCCACATCCCTTCCAGAATTTGTGATTTTCTCTTTCTGTTATGTTAAATGATCTGATAGATATGAAATGATATGTCAGGAATGTTTTAATGTACATTTTTCTAATCAGTCATGATTTAGAGCATTTTTTCATGTTACTCTCGATAATTTTCCTTCTGACCACTTATTAACTGGGAAATGGCTCTTATTTTTTAAATTTGCCTCAGTCTGCATATGTTTAATGAATGAGGTCTTTATAGAGAAAATTGTTTTAAAATGCTTCCCCAATTTCTTGTTTTCCTTTTAGTTTTGTTTATGTAAAAGCTTTTAAATTTCATATAATCAAGATTATCTATTTTGTTATGTTTCTTTCTATCTCTTCCTTGGTCATAAACTCTTATCTATAGATATGACAGGTAACTTTTTCCATGCTTCCCTAATCTATTAATTATATTATTCTTTACATCTAAATCCTTATCTATTTTGACTATATGGAGTGATACAGTATGAAATATATATATATATATATATTACTCCATATAGTCAATATGGATACACATATACACACACATGGATACATATGTTGATACACACACATATACCATATACACATATGAGATATATCTCATATATGTGTGTATATATATATATATATATATATACACACATACATATGTAAAATTTTCCTCTTTGAACCAATTTAGATGTAAGTAAACCTCAAGCATTGCCTGATCCTCACTTCCATCATTTCCCTCTCTATTATAAAAGTTCTCTTTGTATGGTTCTTTTACGAGATAATATTTTTCCATTCCTCCTCTTTCTTCCTCCTTTCTCCAGGGCATCCCTCTTTTTCATCTTTCCATTTAAAAATCATCAACTCAACATAATTGACTTACTCTCACACTCTCTTTCCAGTGTATCCTTCTAAATGCTTAAATAATAATAACATTCTTGAAGATACATATTTCATTTTCCCATGTAGAAATATACATGTTTAACCTTATTGAATTTTTATGATTTCTCTTTCATGTTTTCCTTTTTATTTCTCTTGGGTCATATTTCTTTTTAAAATTTCTTTCACAATACAATTGGGGTTAAGTGACTTGCTCAGGGTCACACAGCTAATAAATACCAAGTGCCTGAGGTTGGATTTGAATTCAGGTTCTTCTGACTCCAGATTAAGTGTTCTATCAACTGTGCCATCTTATTTTTCAAAGTCAGATTTTCTACTCAGCTCTGATCTTTTCATCAGGAATCCTTGGAAGTGCTCTATTTCATTAAATATTAATTTTCCCCTCAAAGAGCTATGCTCAATTTTGCTGGATAGCTTATACTTGGTTGTAACTCTAAAACTTTTTCCTTCTGTCTTCTGGAAAATCATATTCAAGCTCTGCCTTCCTTTAATCTAGTAGCTGCTAAATCTTGTGTGACTCTGTGGTTCCATGGTTGTTTCGGAGCTCTGAGCTCTAGAATTTGATTATAATATTCTTGGGAGTTTTCATTTTGGGATCTTTTTCAGTAGGTAATTAGTGTATCCTTTCAATTTCTAGCTTATCTCATGGTTCTAGAATATCAAGTCAGTTTTCCTTGATGATTTCTTTTTTATGTATATATATGCATATATATGTATATTTATGCTATTCATTATTATATTTTAAGATCATTTTCAAAATTTACTTTTACAAAATTCTGATTTCCAAAATTTTTCTCCATCCCTTCCTCATCACTCTCCTTTCCTAGATGACAAGTAATCTTAAAATCATATTAAACACGTTTTCACATTATTTGTGATGTGAAAGAAGATAGAGCAAAAGGGAAAAATGACCAGAAAGAAAAAGCAAAGCAATAAAAATTGAAAATAGTATGCTTCAATATGCATTCAGCCTCCATGGTTCTTTCTCTGGATGTGGATAGCAATTTCCATCATAAGCCATTTGGAACTATCTTAGATTATGGTACTGCTGAGAAGAGCTAAGTCTATCAAAGCCAATCATCACACAATGTTGCTATTACTGTGTACAATTTTCCTCTGGTTCTGCTTACTCCACTTAGCATTAGTTCTTGTAAGCCTTTCCAGTTTTGTTCTGAAATACACATGCTCATTTTCTTGTAGAACAAGAGTATTGTATTTCATTTGTATACCACAATTTGTTCAGCCATTCCCCAATTGATGGGTATTCCTGCAATTTCTAACTCTTTGCCACCACAAAAAGAACCATCATAAACATTTTTTTGCATTTGAGTCGTTTTCCCTTTTTATTATCTTTAATAATTTCCTCAAAGACAATATTGAGAGGGGCAGAGCCAAGATGGTAGAGTGAAAACGTGACTCTCTGTGTCCTCTTCCGATCTTCTCTCAAATCAACAATAAAATAAGCCTCTGAACTGATCTTCAAGTCAATGAATCCAGAAATATTTGGACACTGCTTTCGGGTATCTCTGAAGAACTTCATATCAATATGATTTGTTTAACTAAGACAGAGGGATAAACAGTGGACTCGGTGCAGGCCGGAAGTGAGGGTGGGACTCAGCTCACTGTGGCAGAAACTCCAAACTCCAAACTCCAAACACCTGGAGTTTATCTGAGGCACTTGGGACACTCTGCCCTGATTGGGGGCAGGTGTTCTGGCAGACTTGCCTTGTTTAAGGAATAATTTGGACTTAGTCCTAGCCCCCACCTGCCCAGCACCTTAAGTTAATTCCCCCGAATTGCCCCAGAGCAAAGAACTTCAGCTGCCGTTTTTCCGAGCCTTAAAGAGACATCCATGCTGTCTAAAAAAATGAAGAAGCAAAAAAGAGCTCTCACCACAGACAGCTTCTATCGATAGAAAGAAGGGCTGACCCCAGATCCTGAGGTTCCTTTAGACAAAACTCCAGAGGAAGTTATTAAGGACCATCACTGGTCTCCTTTTCAAAAGGCCTTTCTGGAAGATTGCATGAAGAACCTCAAAAGAGAGCTAGAGGATAAATGGGAAAATAAATTGAAATCAGTGCAAGAAGGATACAATATCTTGCAAGAAGGCTATGTTGCCCTGCAAAAGAGATATGAAAAAGACACCAATGTATTGAAAAATAAAATTAGTGAAGGGGAAAAAGAGTGCAATGAACAAAAAAAATTCAATTGGCCAGTTACAAAAGGAGCTTAAAAAGGTAACTGAAGAAAACAACACTTTAAAAATAAGAATTGAATAAATGCAAGTGAATGACTCAATAAGACTACAAGAATAAGTCAAACAAAAACAAAAAAAATGAAAAACTAGAAGAAAATATGAAATATCTCCTAGGAAAAAACAACTGACTTGAAAAATAGATCTAGGAGAGACAAGCTAAAGATTATTGGACTTTTTGAAAGCCATGATGAAAAAAAGAATCTAAACACTGTCTTCCAGGAAATCCTGAAAGAAAACTGCTCTGAGATTGTACAATCAGAAGGCAAAATCACCATTGAAAGAATTCACCGATCACCTCCTGAAAGAGACCCCAAAATTAAAACCCCAAGAAATGTTGTGGCTAAATTTCAGGACTATAGCACCAAGGAAAAGATTCTGCTAGCAGCTAGAAAGAAACAATTCAAATACTGAGCATCAATAATTAGAATCACACACGATCTGTCAACCTCCACATTGAAGAATGGAAGGGTCTGGAACCAGATATTCTGAAAGGCAAAGGAACTTGGATTACAACCAAGAATAACCTATCCAGCTAGAATGAGCATTATCCTCCAGGGAAAAAGATGGTCATTCAACGATATAGGTGAATTTCACCTATTTCTAATGAAAAGACCAGATCTCAAAAAAAATTTGACCTCCAAACACAGACCTCAAGAGAAGCATAAAAAGGTAAAAAGGAAAGGACTCTTAAGAACTTTATTTCTACTATGGGGATACTTAAAGTTTGGGGGTATAATTAACTAGATATTACTTTGATAATATGAAAAGGAAAACTAGAGGGGGAAAGGTTGTCATACTGGGGAAAAAAGGGGAAAAGTGGTAAAATAAGATCTAAAATAAAAAAGGAGGTAAAAACAAGGTAAAATCTCTTGAAGAAGCAAAGAAAACCTAATATAATTGAGAGAAAGAGGGGAGGGAGTTGAGCATTGTGTAAATCTTACTGTCATCAGGTTGGGCTCTAAAAGTGTATATCAGACACTTGACTTCACATAGAAACTTGTCTGTTGCTAGAGGGAAGTGGGAGGGAAAGGTGGAAAAGAAAGGGATAAACCAATAGAAGGGAAAATAGAAGAATCAAGGGAAAGAAGTAAAAAAGGGGGGATCTAAAGGGTGGTGG
>JAJPUD010000038.1:1244258-1269327 GCA_023553655.1 Myrmecobius fasciatus | reverse complement strand
AAAAAAAAAAAAAAAAAAAAAAAAAAAAAAAAAAAAAAAAGAATTGTCTCAAACCAGTTCCAGTTGTTCACTGAAGAAAACCATATACACCCAGAAAGAGGGATATGAAATATGGACCACAACGTAACATTTTCATGATCTCTATTGACATTTGCTTGCATTGTGTTGCCTTTCTCTGATTCTTTTTTTTTCTTGTAGATAGGATTTTTCTTGTATAACTTCTCAAGCATTTCAACATTATTAACATGTAGTGGACTTCCTGCCATCTAGGGGAGGGGAGGGGACTGGGGGTAAAATTTGTATTGGAAAGCTTTGTAAAGATCAAGGTTGGGGAACTACCCATACATATGTTATACAAATAAAAAGCTTAAAATTAAAACAAAATATGAGCTTGGAAGGCTCTGCCATAGGTTGGGCACAAATAAATCATGTGAACATTTGGGATTGATAAAAAAAAGAGCTAGAAGAAAAATGGGGAAAGGAAATGAGAGATTTGGAAAAGGAAACACAGAAATTATCTGAAGAAAACTACTTCTTAAAAATAGATTTGGTGAAATGGAAAAAGAAAACAACTCCTTGAAAAATGGAACTGCTGAAATGGAAAAAAAAATCCAATGAATGAAAGAATTCATTTAAAAGTTCAAATGGCCAAATTCAAAATGAGGTAGAAAAGCTAACTGAAGAAAATAATTCACTAAAAATTAGTATTGAGCAAATGAAAGTGAATAACTCAATAAGATATCAAAAATCAGTCAAACAAAACCAAAAATTGAAAAAATAGAAGAAAATGTAAAATATTTCATTGGAAAAACAGATGATCTGGAAAATAGATCCCAGAGAGACAATCTAAGAATTATTGGACTATCCAAAGCCTGAAAAAAGAACTTCGACGATATCTTTCAACAAATCATCAAGGAAAACTGCCCCGATGTCCTAGAACCAGAAAGTAAAATAGTCATTGAAAGAATCCCCTGATCATCTCTTGAAAGAGACCCCAAAATGAAAACTCCAAGCAATATTGTATCTAAATTTCAGAAGTATCAGATCAAGAAGAAAATACTGCAAGCAGCCAGAAAGAAACGATTCAAATATCAAGGAGTCACAATCAGGATTCCTAGAACTAGTAGTTTCCAGTTTACAAGACTGAAGGGCCTGGAATAATATATTTCAGAAGGCCAAGAAGCTCGGAATGCAGTCAAGAATCAACTATCCAGCAAAACTAAACATTATTTCTCAGGGAAAAAGATAGACATTCAATGAAATTGGAAATTTTCAATTACTTTAAAATGGGAAGATAGGGATATTATCTCTTGGGTAATTTCCAGTTTAAACATTAGGTGATTTTGGTGTTTCATCACTACCTGACTTCTTGAAATGGAAATAGAACTCTAGATCATTCCTCATCATATTTTCCATCTCTTTCTGTTCTGACCCAAATTGTTGATCTTCTCTATGCCTCTGCCCATTTCCATAATGTTTAAATAATTAATTTTTGCTATTTTCATAGTTTGGTCAGAAAAATGGCATCTTTCATTGATAGCATGACCTGTTTAGTTTTGCCAGGCTCTTATCAAAAAAGACACTGTGCTCTATGAAGCAGAATTACATTAGCTTAAAAGAAACGTGAGATGTACAAATTTAGAGACATCTCCACTCCAAATATTTATGCAGACTTACCTGTGGCAAAGCCTTCTGAGCTGAGGTCTGCACACTGTACCTTGACCCCAACATTGTGATGCCATTTTGGTCCTCTTCAAGAATAAAGGACAACAACAACCAACTAACAAGATAAGCATATCTTGTCAATTCTATGGCCCACATCTGTTTTTGGTTAATAATATTCTAGACTGTTCAGATTAATAAGAGGTTGGACTACTGGGGGGTTGCCACCTGAAGCACCACCATACATTTTATTTGCTGTATAGCAAAACTCTCCTATTTGTGTGTTGTTTCCCTCCATTTGAATATGGGCACTTTCAGAACAGGAAAAATCTTATTTTTGTGGTTGTATTTTCCCTATCACTTAGCAAAGTTTTTGGCACATAAAAAAGCACATTTTATAAATGCTTTTTCATTCACTCATTCACTAGAAATGTCTAAGGCCTCTTCCAGACACAAAAATTATATGATTTTAAGCATTTTTTCCACTTTATTTTTTTATAGACTATTAAATGTTTGGTTTCACTTTTGAGTCATTTTCATCCCTATAATCATATTCAGTTTAATTATCTCTCCCCAAAGTGATTTTCTCATTCTGTGCCTGAAAGGTACCTGTTTTAAATTTATTTTGAGGAGCATAAACACCTACCAGTCTGATCTTTCTTTCCCCAATTTCTACAATGAGCCAAGTTTTGACTTCAATCTTTTATCTTTTGAACATTCATATTGAATGAAAGAAAAATACTACCTATGTATTGGAGGTAGGGTGATATAGTGTACAGAGAATTAGATGTGGTATCAGAGGACCTGGGTTTAAAGATTAACTTGGCTATGTACTATCTATATATAGCAGAAAGGGATTTTACATGCCATTGAGTCCAAATCCCTTGTTTTATAAATGAGGAAACTGATGTCCAAAGAGGTCACACATAGATCTTGAGCTTGAAAGGACATCTGAGGCCATCTAGTCTAATTCTCTCATTTTACAAATAAGGAAAATGGCTTGGAGAGGTAAAGGTCAAATAGATAGTAAGTTTCACAATTGAATTTTGAACCCACAACTTCTAATTCCAAATTTCCAGTATAATGAGCAAATCATTTCAATTCTTTGTAATTAATTGACAAAATGAACACATTGGATAAAATGATATATCTAAATGTATGATGTTATAATAATATGACATTATTATGATTATATTATAATATAATAATATATGTTATAATAATATGGATTCTTTCTCGAGTGTGTAGAGTTCTGTCAGCTAGCAGAAAACAGGTGATTCTTTTCATTTTCATTTCATTTCAGATCATTAGTTTCAGAGATTATCTGCTTTTAGTCCTAGGAAATAAAACTGAACAATATATTCCTCCCTACACAGGCTGCTATGAATCTGTGGACCTAACAGTGGCAAGGATCTTCTTATTGGTTTTCCTGTTTGGACATGGTTCCATCCCACCTTTAGTGTCCTTCTTGGATGAAGAGTTCCAGTCTCTGAGCCAAACTCAACAATCCTTCTCCACCTCACTTTCTGTGCTTCTTGGAGAATTATCCATGGAGGCAAACCTAGATTGATGAGTAATATGGGAGATGAAAAGACATGGAAAGATTCTGACATAAAAGAAGAGAAACAAGCATTTAACAAGCACTATGCTAAGAGCTTTACAAATATCTCACAACAATCTTGTGAGATTGATGCTATTATCTCCATTTTACAGTTAAAGAAACTGAGGCAGACAGAGATCAAGTGATTTGTCCAGGGTCACACAACTAGGAATTACTAGAAATCAGATTTGAAATCAAGTTTTCCTGACTTCAGATCCTGTGCTAAATATATTAGACCTTTTCAATGTACAAAGGCAAATGTTCTCATGGTGTAGTGCAAAGAATGCTGGATTTGGAGTGATGGGACCAAAGTTTGAATTCTTGGTTGGCCACTTACTTGCAAAGTGTGATTTTGAGCAAGTCATTTAATCTCTCTAGGATTCAGTATCCTCATTTGTAAAATATATCATTGAGGCTACCTTTGAGGCCCTCTCTGGGTTTAAGTCTTAAGATAGGCAAAATATATAAAGCCTTGAATGGTGATAGGGCCATACATTTAGAACCGAAATCAACTTTGGAGATCACCTATTCCAACACGAAGGCATAGAGTGATGAGATGACCTGTTTAAAGTCTCCTGATTGCATCATGTAAGTACTGACAGAAAATAGATTTTAAAAAAGAACCTATTTCTGAATGATAGGACATTGCTTGACTATTGAGAGAAGTAAGGACATATCCATTCTTTAAAGATTGGAGGTAGGGTAGAAACTCTTTACCTTCCAACACCATCACTTCAAGCATCTTTTGGCAATAGAATTCTGACAAAGATGGACCAAGGCTCTGATCCATCAAGATGACTCCCATTTTCCTACCTAAGGCTATATGCCCTAAAGCTCCCTTGATTATCTCCATTATTTATTCTAATTGATGGATGCTGCTTACAGATGTTAGTCTGGCCAAGAGACTCCTAGGATATGGGAGGGGATGACATTGCCTAAGAATCCAATAGGTGGTCAGAGCAGGAAGAGACCTTAGGGAGCTTGTAGTGCAACTGCCTCATTTCCTAGAAGAGGAAAACTTAAGTCAAGAGAGATGAAGGATTGCCCACCTTCATGTGGCTAGCTAGTTCCAGAACTATCTCTTGCTCTAAGTTCAGAGTTGTTTCTGCTAATATACCTGGCTTTCAAAGACCTTTTAAATCTGGTACCATATTCCTTTTGTGGACCTTTAAAAAATCAGGAGTCTATATATTGGAAAGTACCACTGGTCTCAGCTTCTTTGTCTTGAAAAAGGAAGAGGGGCTGAATCAGATGAATTGAGATCCCTTCCAGCGTTGACATTCTATAATTCCATGAAATCAATATCTCATGTGAGAGCAAATCTGTAATTGCTTAGAAATAAATGGCTCTTCATGTTACTGTTAATTTGTTTAAAAGAGATTCATGCTGTAAATGGAAATGAAGTTTGAATCACTCAACGATTTCTTGTCCACTCAGCTAATCCATGTCTCAAACCACTCATTGTTCTAGCAAGTGATAAGAGCCCTTTTCTCCTTGTGTGGATTTCCCATTTGGTTAGCCTATTTGTCAGGTCAGCAGTTCTATCTGATGACTCAGGCCTTATGAATATCATCTTAGCCAATAGCTATGATCAGTATTGTCACCCTTCATATAGAAAGATGGTGCTATTGACCCATGTCTGTCAGGTCTGCACTTTTTGGGCTGTTTCCAGCCTTGGGGAGGTAATAAATGTACATATTTGAAGTCTGTCAGACTTGTAGTCTCTAGCACCCACCTGTGAGAAGGTGGCCCATCTAAGTTGAGGGGTATATTCTATGTGTCACGGCATGGGACAGAACAAACTGTTCTGTAGAGCTAATCAGCATGCAGTGTGATTTTGACATTAACCAATCAACCAACCAATCAATCAAAAAGCATTTATCCAATGCCTAGTATATTCCAGGAACTGTGCTAAACCCTGGAGATGCAGTGAAAAAAAAGAAATAATTTCTGCCCTCAGAACTTATATTCTATCAATAGGGCAAAGAAGTTTCTGAATAATCATATACAAACTAAAGGATTATGAGAGGGACAGAATCTGTTTTTTCACTGATATTGGGAATTCTCAGATGAGGGAATTTCTTTCATCAGTATAGGTCAGCATCTTCTATAAAATACATAGTCTTAGAGAACTATCTGGGACACCAAGAGGTTAAATGATTATCTAGGGTCACACAGATGGTCTGTTTCAGAGATTTGAACCCAGCTCTTCCAGGCTCTGGGAACAGCTCTCTAATCACTGTGCCATACTATATAAAATAAATATATAAGCTATAATATATATGTAAATATGTAAACTACAAATAAATATCATATAAAAACAGAAATAAAATAATATAATATATGAAATATATAAATTATATAATATATATATATATGCATATATATATATATATATATATTTGCTGAGGCAATTGGGGATAAGTGACTTTCCCAGAGATCACACAGAATGGAAGTATTAAGTGCCTGAGGTTGAATTTGAACTCAGGTCTTCCTGATTTCAGGGCCAGCCCTCTATCCACTGTGCCATCTAGTTGCCCTTTATAAAAATAATTTTTAAGAGGGGAAGAAAAGTGCTTTTAGAGGCACTCAGGGGATTTCATAGAGAAAGTAATGTGTGCACTGAGTTTTGTGGGAAAGTAGGAAGTTTGAGTGTCAGAAGTGAGGAAAGAGCACATTTTAAGCATGGGAGACAGCAAGGGCAAAAGCAGGGAGGTGGGAGATAAGAGTGTTTTATTGGAAGCATAACAAGAAGGCCCCTTTGTTTGTACCAAAGCGTGACTGAAGGGAAGTAATAAATGATCAGCCTGGAAAACTGGCTTGGCATAAGGCTGTAAAGGGATTTAAATGCCAATGTTTTTATTTGATCTTAGAGGCAATGGAGAAGAGCTTTCTTAATAAGCAGAGAATCTGGCTGCCTGACAGCTCTGTCTATTCCAACTAATGTCAGGCTAAGGAGGTTGGGTAGTATCCTATAAAAGTATAATCAAGAGCTGCTAAAGGTGTTTGAGTGAAGGAAGAGCGAAGGGTTGTCCATTAGGAGCCTGCACAGGAAGGCTCCCTATGGAAGCCTCCAAGTGAACAAGGATGAGAAACTAGGGACTAAAAATGGTCCAGGCTTGGAGGTCAGGGGGAGAAGTCAAGGGGACTTCTGAAAACTAACTGCCTCACTTCTGCAGACCCAAAGAAGGAGGAACTGGAGGCAGAGACCAGGCAAGAGGTCATCAAGGATTGAATGAGGTTGGTGGTAACCTGGGTAGAAAAAAGGGGATATATATAAAAGAAATGGAAAAAAAAAGGATTGGACTTGACCTGCTGGGCTCTTAGGAAGGAGAGACTTGGATTGGACTCCCATCTCTGACACGATATACGAGCGTGAACAATATCCTTAACATTTCAGAGTTTTGATTTCTCCATCTTCAAAATGCCTGTGATGTCTCCTAGAGGTGTTATGAGGCTCAGCTGTATCTAAAGTATTTTGTCAACCTTACATCTCTCTGTGCAGGTCAATTATTTTTAGTGGCAGCTGATTGAATGTGAGACGTTAGAGAGACAGAAATATCATAGACAAATGGGATTTACTGAATGTTGGCAATAGAAAAAGAAAAGTTGGGAGGGAAGGGCGAATTTGGGAAGAGGAAGCATTGAACAGCCAGTCTCAGCTATATTGAGTTGGAGGTTCTTAGGGGAAATCCAGGTAGGGATGTCCTGGAAGGCAGCTGGAAATGCAGGATTGTGCCCAGAAGTTATTTGTATAGTTGTGATAATCAGATTCATAGGAGACACATTATGAAAACCAGGAGTAAGAGTTTAGGAAGAGGAAAGGAGTCAGAGGTTTAGGGGATCCCCATATTTAGGGGATGGGGAAAATTTGCCCAAGGTGCCCAACCATCTGTATAACTGACAATTTGAAACTAGGTTCAGTGTTATGCCTTTTTATGCTACTGTGTTTCTTCACGGCTAACATTATAGTGCCCAGCACTAGAGATTTGCTAGTCCCACAGTGGGCTAAATGCTGCTCAGACCAATATCTGGAAGGATACTGATAAGCTGAAATGTCCATTGGAGGAAACCAAGATGACTTGAGTTCATGCTGATTGAGGATCATTTGAAAGAACTAAGGATTCTTAGCCTGAAAAAAAAAGAATAGTTGGAAGAGTGGATTATAGTATTTGTTCTCAAATATTTGGAGTAATATTAAACTATTTTTCCTTGGCCCTAAAGGGCAGAACCAAGAACTTACAAAGAAGTACTTTTAGGTTCAATGTAAAGAAAAACTTTCTAAGCATTAGAGGTGTCTACAAAGAATTGGAAGCAGTAGTTTCCACTTCCTCAAACAGTTAGATGGCAACTTTTGGGGTATATTATTGTGTTACCCCCTGAGTAGAAGAGCTCTTAAGTTAGTCCAGGGGTCTATGATTTTGAGAGCCATGTTCTTCCTTCCTTTCTCAGGGAGGAAGATGTGTAGTTTGTCAATCCTTGAGTCTTGTCTAACCCTTGCATTTTACAGGTGAGAAAGCTGAGGTCAAGAGAAATGGACTTGCCTCAAATCACAAGGTGGAAGTAAATAGGAGAGCTAGAACTTGAATGCAGAACCTCTGATTCCAAATCTGGCACTCTTTCTGCTATATCACAGGATAGCATCGCTCTCAGTGAATACTATATTAACTGGAATGAATGAATGTCAATCAGCAAACATTTATTAAGCACCTACTATGTGTCAGGCAATGAGGATACAAATATAAAAGTGAGATAGATCCTCTCAAGGATTTTGCATTCTCTCTCTCTCTTTTTGACAAGATTCCACTGACAGAACCATTGTTTATCATTAAAAATATCAACCCTGGGATCAATCTGACCCACTTAGAACATAGTTGCTTAGATTCTACGTTTTGTTTCCTGATATTTTTTATTTTGATATCATAAAATAAAGAAAAATTGTCCAATAATGTAAGAAAATACATTTGTGAAGTGAAATGGAGATGATAGCTACAGAAGAAACAGTCATAAAATCTCTCCTGGATTACAGAGAAGGGATATGAGAAAATGAGGTGACTTTATCATAAAGAAAGATGAAGAGTTTTGTTTTTTAAAATAGTAAAATAATAAAAACAAAGGATGGAGGGAAAGAAAAATGAGAAAAAAGATAGTTTCTGAAGACATCTTTCAGCTATTTAGAAAAAGGCAGTTTGGAAAGAGGAGTTTACTTATTTAATAAGTGAAAAGTCAGTAGTGGTAGCCACTACAGGTATGATTTCATTGATACAGAGAACACTTGCAGGAAGAAACTTCCCCAACCAGTACAGGTTGGCAACCTCTCTCAATATGTAGTCATATGGTGAGGTTAAATGGCTTCCCCCAAGGTCACTTAGTCAGTATCTGTCAAAAACTGGTCTGAAACCTAGGTCTTTTGGGCCTCAAACTCTCTATTTACTGTACCTCTTTATTATATCCTTCCTCTTGAAAAAAATCATAGATTATAAATTGAATCCATCAGTTTTGAAGAAAAAAGAATGACGCGGGCATGGTCATGCTTGAGGAAAGGTGAATTGGAGTGATGATCAAATGCTCCAAGATTCAGACATTCAAATTCTGCCATGAGTGACTGAGACTTCCCTCTCCTTCCAAGATGGCCAAAGGACTGAACCTGGAAGTGTGAAGTCACAGGTTGTCCCCTGTCACTTCAATGTGGCCCTTTCTGTCTATTCTTTTGTGGCTCACTTTGTCCTTTAAGATTGTCCTGGTTCAGGGCAGCTAGGTGGCGCAGTGGATAGAGCACCAGCCCTGAAGTCAGGAGGACCCGAATTCAAATCTGGTCTCAGACACTCAACATTCCCTAGCTGTGTGACCCTGGGCAAGTCATTTAACCCCAATTGCCTCAGCAAAAACAACAAAAAAAGATTGCTCTTGATCATTACTTTTAAGGGTCTCTCAGTTAGAAACATTGAAGGTGAGGAGCTGCAGCGTGATTTACCTTGGGCTTTAAAAACTCTCTGGGAAGGAGTTTGGGAACAAAGGTGAATCCAGAAAGATTAATTTTTTTTAATTTGAAAAAATTTTTTTTATTGACAACCTGTTTTAATATGACTTTCATTTCTGAATACAGCTGTCTCCCAGGCAGAGAGCCATTCCTTAAAGTGAGAAAATAAACTCAGCAAAACAAATGCAAGAGTGGAATCTGATGGTATATGTAATGTTATTCCCTTTTCCCTACCTCTATAAAGGAGAGAGGCGTATTTTCTGATATTTTCTTCAGGGCCATGCTTGGTCATAATCACCTTCTAGTATCCAGTTCCATAATTTTTATTCTCTCTATTTATGTTGTTGTAGTCATTGGGAAGAAATAAATTTTGATGAAAAGAACAGATATATGGCAGGAGGATCTGCCAGTTTTGGGGGTTGGGGCTTATGTGCAAAAAAGTTTCAGAGGCAGCAATGAGCTGGCTATGTGTGGGAAACAGTAAATGTCCACAGGTATGACCGGAGTGGCCAGAGGGAGTGAGGAGTGATGGGAGAAGTGATTTGGTGAAGGTGGGGCAGAAAGGGCAATGAGTGGAGAGCTCAGGAAGGAAGTTGAGGAAGCTGCTTAATCATTTTTCCATGGTATTGTTCCAGTGTACAATGCTTGTAGATGTTTCTGTTGTCTCTCAGAGCTCCTGATTGTGGAGGAACCTGGTGATGTTTTCCAGAACATAAAATTGGCTGAGAAATTTCTGGCCCCGTACAGGACCACAGGTAACATTGCCCTATGGATCCCATCTGTGGTTGAGCCTTTTGTTCCTTGTGGGAGAATGGAACCTCTTCTTTCCCATCTGGTTGGCTGATAATTTCAGCAAATTCGAGATGGGGACAGGTGGGATTTAAATCCAGTTTTTGTGTGGCTCCAAACCTGACATTTGATCTGTGAGGCAGTTTTCTAATTCTAGAATGTTGAATAAATGTCACATCTGGGGTCTGTCATTTTAAAGCAAAACTGTGGAGTTTCCCCCAAAGAAGTAGTGGGTGAAAGGGTCAGGAATGGGACTCAATAGAGGAACTTGGGCACCTTCAAAAGCTGAGGGAAAGGACATTGAGTGATGTGACAGAGAAGTGTTACCTCGTTGCATGATTCTGCTGCTAAAAAAGCAAGCCCTGCTGGTTAGATGCATGAAGGAGATGAAATTGCACATTACCTTTCCAATCAGAGATGAAGAGAAGGGAAAAGGATTGGTGTTCAGGGAAGAAGGCAGATGGATGCTGATGGGCTGGTTGATTCCTTGGGAATTTTCCCAGGATGATACCCTGTTCTCCTCCACGCATAACATAGACTCAGAGGGAAGATTGTTGAAATGAAGGTTCTATTCCTGACTGGTCAATTTGTCCCCATCTCTGAAGGTTTGGTGGGAAAATCCAGGAGTTTTCACAGATGAGAAGATTCAATCCTTGAGAAATGTTTCTTTGTCTCTCCTGGTTTGTGACAGATCTGAAATCCCCATCGATGTGCTTCAAATCAATAACTATCCTGAAGACTTTACAAATTGTGCCGAGTTTGGAAAGTCCAAATTGAATAGAAGGTAAAGATTATGCTTCTCTCATCCTGGTCCCCTGCATTGTTTTATACTTCTAGTTTCTAGTGACTCAAAAAGTCTTCCAGCCAGGGTCAGTGGATGGGATCTAGATCCCATCTGGATAAGTCCATGGAAATTACATAATTCAACTCCCTTGTTCGACAAAGGGAAGTGACTTGACAAATCACATAGTAAAGAAGTAGCGGAGAGAAGGCTAGAACACAGTTTTTTTTTAAAAAGCTTTTTATTCTCAAAACGTACACCTGGATAACTTTTCAACATTGACCCTTGCATGGCCTTAGAACACAGTTCCTATGAGTTCTAGGAGTGAGGTATTTCTACCATAATGGAAAGAGCATTGGGTTGGGGTTCAGGAGAGAACTGGACTTCAGTCAGTCAATGAATCAACAAGTATCTATCTATCTATCTTGCTGAGGCAATTGGGGTTAAGTGACTTGCCCAGGGTCACACAGCTAGGAAGTGTTAAGTAAGATTTGAACTCAGGTCCTCCTGAATTCAGGGCTGGTGCTCTATCCACTGAACCACCTAGTGGCCCCAAGAAGTATTTATTAAATGTCTTCTGTAGGCACTATATTACGGGCTCAGGGTTACAAAGACAAAGAATAAAATAGTTCCCACTTGCAATGAGCTTATGATCTTGTCCAGGCATTCTTTAACTTTTCAGTTTCATGGAGCCCCTTGGAAGTCTGGGGAGCTCTATGTATCTCTTTTCAGAATAATTAAAAAAACATGAGTTATAAAAGAAACTAATTACATTGAAATTTTATTTTATTTTTTTTCCCATACAAGTTCATGGATCCCTTGAAATCTACCCACACATCCTCTGTGAATACTACATTTGATAACTTCTGTTCTAATGTGAAGTTTCAAATCAAATTTACCAGTTGAATGAATTTGGGCAAATCATTTAACCTCTCTGAGGTATAGTTTTCTCATCTGTAAAATGGAGCTAATAATACTGTACTTACTTCACAGTATTTTTGTGAGAAAAACATTTTGCAGATTTCAAAGCACTCTCTAAATGTGAATTAATGATGTTATTAAACCATACTGTAGTTTACCTGCCTCTTAGTTTTCTCAAAACCAGTGATATTCTCCTTAATTACTTGATTGTTGACATCTCACATTTTGTGTTTACTTCTTGCTCTACAAGGCAGCTATAAAGCCCTTTGAAACTTAAAGACTTAACCAAGCTTTTGAGAAGGCAGCTGGTGCTGTGCCTTAGGCTGAGACACGGTTGTTTTCAGCACAGAATCAGCTGCTGTTGAGAGTTGAGTAGCAGAAGTAGGATTAGGAAACTGGATAGTTTCTTGGCTTCTCCTGAAGGATCCTTATTAAGTTTGGTATAAATTACCAGACAAGTAGACAAACACTTATTCAAATAAGAGGCATTAACAGCAACACATTTTCAAAGCCAGATAGGATAGTTAGATTGGCTGCCATTTTGGATTGTCCATCCCGTTGCTCTCTCTCTCTTATTATCTTCCATTTTGGCTATCACAAAGCAGAATACTTTTCCTGGAAATGCTAGTGTTGATGGACTCTTTCTGTCCTTTCTTTCTTTTAGGGCAGAAATACTATAACACCCAGAGATCCGTAGATTGAGAGCTTTCTTTGTTATTGTTTTTTGGTCACTTTTCGTGACTCCCATTTGGAATTTTCTTGGCCAAAGATACTGAAATGGTTTGCCATTTCCTCCTCTAGCTCATTTGACAGATGAATTAAAACAAAGTTAAGTGACTCGCCCAGGGTCACTCAGTCAGTAAGTGTCTGAAGCCAGATTTGAATTCACAAAGATGAGTTTCTGATTCCAGGTCTGGTGCTCTATCCACTGTACATCCTAGCTGTCCTGGAGAGCCTTCTATTCTACTCCCAATTGTTCTCCTTGTCCAGAGAAGCATCAGGTCAGTCTCTCACCAACAGCAGTGCTTAGTTCAGAATACACTGGGCACTGAACTATTCTATTTTGAATCCTGACTGATAAGACCCAGAAAGCACTAACAACCACAAGATCAGGGTTATCATAGGCAGGGGGCACTCCATCAAAGGAGGGTAATATAATAATAATAGTACAAAGTGCTTTAGAAATCTTATGTCATTTGGTCTTCCTAATGACCATGTGGGGTAGGTGGTATTATTATGCTTATTTTACAGAAAGAAAATTGAGAGAGGTCAAGAGACTTGTTTGATGTCACATAGTTTGTTAAGTGTCTGAATCAGAATTTGAACACAGATATTCTTGACTCTAGATGCTGACGTTGTTTGCTATTTCCTCTTCTAAGTCATTTTTACAGATGTGGAAACTGAGGCAACAGAGTTAAGTGACTTCTCCAGGGACACACAGCTGGTAAGTGTTTGAAGCTGGATTTGAATGCAGATCTTCCTATCTTCAGGCACAACTCTCATCACTGAGACATCTAGGTAAACCCTGTAAATCTAGTTTTTCTTCTTTAGGTTCGGGCCAGATTTGTTCCTTCTATACTGTGGGCTATTTTGTCTCTGAGAAGCCTGGGAATAGGGGTGTAAGGCAGGCTTCTTTACACAGTCTCTGAATCCTGCTATAGATGTTTTTTTAAAATAGCATTTTATTTTTCCAAATACACACAAAGATAGTTTTCAACATTTACTTTTGCAAAACCTTGCCTTTCAAATTTTTCTCCCTCTCTTGCCTGGTCCCCTCTCCCCTAGACAGCTAGCAATTATAGGTATGTTTTCTAACAACTTCAGTCCCTGTTTTCCTTTGAGGGCTATTCCTTTGAGGGCTAATCCAGAATACTCAAGATTCACTTCACTTAATGGAGTTCTTTTCTCCCAGGGTATCTTGGGAGCTTCCTTCACTGGCAGGGTCCTGCCATCTCTTTGGATAAGTGATGGAGCAGAGAGAGGAGGGAATGGCAAGTCCCTTCTAGCCCAACTCCCAGCAGATGTCCTCTCCCTTTTTAACTCGAGTATTTCTCAGCTTGTGGTCCACAAGGTGCTTTCAAGGGACCTGGAGCCACCTGTAGCAATGGTGTTTACAACAGAACAGGTGCCTATGTTTTAGTTATGAATGTCAGTCCTCAGCAGCTTCCACCTGTCATTTAAGGTCCTTTAAAGTATGGCTCCCGCTTTTCTTTCCAGTACTTTTCCAGTTCCCACTTTTCCTTTCATTGGACTGTCTGTCAAATTTGACCAGGCAAATTAGTTATAAAATTTTGCTTTTGTTTGTTTGTTTTTAAAGTGAGGAGGGAAATAAGATATTTGTTAATCAAAAAATTTAAATTATATGAAAAATCATAAAATAAATCTTTGTTCCACATGCATTGTTCATTCTAGTCAAATTGACCTGCTGTCTGTTCTTTGAATCTTCCATTTCTTTTCCTACCTTTAAAAATTGCCAAAAAATTTGCCTTTCCCTCTATGTCTGAAATGCCCTCTTCTCTCTCCCCCTTCTCCCTTCTCCCTTCCTTTCCCTCCTCCTTCCTCTCCTTCTTTCTCTCTCTTCTCTCTCGTTTCTCCTTCTCTGTCCTCTCTCTCCTTTTTCTTTCTTTCCTCCCTCCCCTCCTCCTTCTCCTCTTGTCTCTCTTTCTCCTCTCCATTCTCTCTATTCTCTCTCCTTCTTCCCTCTTCCTCCTCCTTCTCTCTTTTCTCTTTCTCCTCCTTCTCTCTCTTCCTTCTTCCTCTTCTCTTTCCTCTTTCAAAGCACTGTTTACATGCACCCCCTTACTTAATTGGGGTCTTTTCTAATCCCCTCCTCAGCTGTCAGTATTCTCTAGCTCTTGAAACAACTTCAAATATATTTAACAATAATTTTCATGGTTGTTCACTCATGTCTGACTCTTCATGATCCCATTTGGGATTTTCTTGGCAAAGATACTGGAGTAGTTTGCCATTTTCTTTTTTGGCTCATTTTACAGATAAGGAAACTGAGACAAACTGGGTGAACTGACTTGCCCAGGGTCACACAGCTAGTAAGCTGCATGAGTCTTCCTGGCTTAGGCTAGCAGTCCATAAATCAAGCCCACAATAGGCTAGCATTTATATGCTTTAAGGTTAGTAAAGTACTTTACAAATATCACCTCATTTTATCCTCACAACCACCCTGGGAGATAGATGCTATTATTGTCCCCATTCTATAGATGGGGAAACTGAGGCAGGCAGAGGTAGTCAGTTGCCCCAAGTCTATCTCTCTATCTGCTGTGGACTAGGTAATGGCGCAGATGTTATGATGTTATACTTTGCTCCCTCTTTCCCCAGTAGAATGTGAGCTCCATTAGGACTGGGACTATTACCTTTATGGCTGTTACATTTTTGTCTTTGTACCTCTCATGTCGAACTTGGGGCATTGCACACAATTGTGCCTTTCTGCCAAAAGGATCCAAAGAAGTTTAATCCTGTTCTAGAGGTGAGAGGCCTTGGGAGACCTGGAGGGAAAAGGCTCAGGGGTGCTCTTGATTGTTTTCTGCTGCAGGTGCATCTAGAAGTCCTGCTAGGGGAGGCAGAGAGAAGGCCTGGGGGAGACTCAAGACCTGAGACCTTCTCCCTAAGAGCTACAGGATCCCATGATGAGATGGTTGTTATAGTGGGATTTAGGGAGTTATTAACAGATTTGTCCTCCCTGATGGATTAATACTCTGCTTATATCTAATTAAAAACAAAACAAAACAGAAAGATCACCTTCCTTCCTTCCTAAGGTGCTTGCTTAGGGTCCTTACTAATGAGGGTGCTGATCTCATTCATCCTGGGAAAATAGTTTGGGCAATGACAGCTTCAGGTGCCAGACAATGCCATGAAGCACAGAGCACCGGGCATGGAGTCAGGAAGACACATCCCCTGAATTCAAATCCAGCCTCAGATATTTACTCCTTGTGTGCCCCATTTAGGGTTTTCTTAGCAAAGATTCTTGAATGATTTTCATTTCCTTCTCCAGCTCATTTTACAGATGAGGAAATTGAGGTAAACAAGGTGAAATGACTTGCCCAAGATCACACAGCTAGTAAGTGTCTGAGACTGTATTTGAACTTAGGAAGATTAGTGTTCCTTCCTTCAGGTCCCACATTGTACCCACAGTACCACCTAGCTGTCATGTTCTACCACATTTAAGTAGCTATCTAGTCTTAGCAAGTCTCCCTCCCTCCCTCCTTTTTTATCTCAAGGGTCCTTGACCTGAGATCTGAGAATTTGTATTTCAAAATATTTTGAGAACTCTATTTTTGATTGCATCTGCTTTGTTTTGTGATCATATATATTTTAGGCATTTAAATACATTATTCTGAGAAGAATTTGTGGGCTTCACCAAACTGTCCAAGTGTCTGGCACAAAAAGCTTAAGTATCTCTTCTTGTTCTCTTCTCTCTTTCTCTCCCTTCCCTCTCCCTCCCTCTTTCTTTACTTCTCTGGCTGTTTGTTTCTTTCTGGCTCTGTCTTTCTGTCTCTGTTTGTCATCGTCTGACTGTCTCTCTGTCTCTGTCTCTGTGTTTCTGTGTCTCTGTTTCTCTGTCTCTCTCTTTGTCTCTTTCTGTTTTTTTGTCTGTCTCTGTCTCTCTCCCCCTGTCTCTTTTTGTCTCTGTTTCTCTATCTCCCCTCCCTCCTTCTCTCTCTCTCTCTCTCTCTCTCTCTCTCTCTCTTCCTGTCACTCTCTCTGTCTTTCTCTTTCTCTGTGTCACTCTGTCTGTCTCTGTCTGTCTTTCTGTCTGTCTCTGTCTGTCACTCTCTGTCTCTGTCTCTCTCCATCTCCTCTGTCTCTCTCACCTTTCTCTCACTGTTGCTGTGATTTCATCTCTTTAGGGAGTTCTCAGTGAGGAATTTCTTCAAACAGCGCAGATCAGCACCTTCTCTTCTCATCTCCCAGAGTCATCTAGGGCATTGAGAGGGTAAGTGCCTGGCCCAGGTCACACAGGCAGTTTGTGTCAGAGGCAGGGCTTGAACTCATGTCTTCCTGGCTCTGAGACCAACTCTCCAGCTGCTGTCTTTCACAAATCTTAAAAAGCAAACTCTATAACGGAAGCTCATAGCTTCTTACATAATCCTCTTTCTTGCTCTTTGAATATTGAAATGTTTGTTCCTGATGGTTATTAAGTTCACAACAAAAAAGGAAAAATTAAAAATCTTGGAGAATTATATAAATGTGAATTATGATTCTCTTGACTCCCATTTGAACAGAGATGGGGGCAGGTCGGTCTGGCTGTGCTTTGCCTTTGCTCTCCATCTGAAAGCAGGCACTGTGCCTTTCCAGGATGTCAGTGAATACTGTCATGCTTCAAAGTGATTTCTGAGCACCGTGGAGCTTTCATTTAGAATTCCAGGAAGTCAGAGACTCTTGCATAAGGTGTGAATCATAAGCTAATACTTATATAGCTCTTTGGGAGAAGAAAAATGGTTTCTAAGCATTTAGATGCATTTTCTCATTTGAGAAAATTGAGTCTTAAAGATGTCAAATGATTTTCTATAATCATGTAGGATAGAAGAAGGATAGAGGGGAATGAGGAAGGAAAGTAGGAAGAATAGAAGGTAAGATAGGAGAGAGGAAGGAAAGACTAATGAGAGAGAGGGGAAAAGAAAGGGAGGAAGGAAGGAAGGATGAGAGAAGGAAGAAAGGATGGGAGGAGTGGAGGAAGAAAGGAAGAGGAGAGAAAGAGGAGGGGGGAAAAGAAGGAATAACAGAGAGAAGGAAGGAAAAGGAAGGAGAGAAGGAGAGAGAAAGAAGGAAGCAAAGAAGGGGAAAAGGAGGAAGGAAAAAGGGGGAAGAAAGGGGGAAAAGGAAAGACAGAAGGAAAAAGGAAGGAAGGAGGGGTAGAGAGAGAGAGTAAAGATTAAGGGAAAATAACATTTATATAATACTTGAAGTTTCTAAGGGTTTGCAAAACATTATTTTATTTGAACTTCACACAAATCTTTCATAGTCCTTATAGTTATTATTATTTCTATTTCACAGATGAGGGATCAGAGCGTTAGACATGCCAAATTACTGACCCAAAGTTACACAGCTAGGTGGTGTCCAACCCCCTGAATACTGTACTATGCTAAAAACCATTCTTTCTCATATAAGCGTTGAGATTGTCCATATGTCCATCTGTGTAGAGCAGGGAGGTTGTTTCTTTTTTTAACCTGTCTGTGAACTTAAAATTTTTCTTATTACTATTTCAATATAATTGAATACAGTTGATAATTATAATCAATATAATTGATTTTCCTTGTAATCCTCTGTATTTTATTACACATTTAAAAACACTACTCTGAAAAGGGATCTATAGACTACTCTAGATTGCCAGAAGAATTCATAAACTTTCTCCCCAAATGTTAAGAATCGCTGATCTAAAAGCATCAAGGGCAGCTCTTAATATACCCTATTACAGATGTAATAGAGAACAAATCTCGACTCTAAAGCAACCAACCACCAAGAAGAAAATTTTCTGTCTTCAAAGAGACTTTAGGAGAAGTCTTGGGACATTCCTGGAATCCCTGTAATCATACCACTGAAGTCCTGCCTTATAGACTTTTATCTTTCCTGCCCCTGCTTAGTGATAGAATGGTAGATTTGGAGTCAGAAACAGCTGGCTTTGAATGCCTCTTCAGAGTTTCACTAGTTGTATAGCTCTGTTATTTAAGATTTATTTATTTTAACTGGTATTTATTTTTAACCTTTTTTAAAAACTGAAGCTTGTTATTTACTTTAACAAGTTTTAGGCTTTCAACATCAATTTCTGTGAGGCTCAAATGAAATTATTTCTATCTATCCATCTATCCAACCATCCTCCATCCATCTATCTATCTATCTATCTATCTATCTATCTATCTATCTATCTATCTACCTACCTATCTATTTACCCACACATCCATACATCCATCCATTTTTCTTTCTTTCTCTCTGTCTCTTGACACATCCATCCATCCATCCATTCATCCATCCATCCATCCATCCATCTATCGATCCATCTATCCATCTACCTACTTACCTACTTATCTATTTATCTCTCTCTCTCTGTCTATCTATCTGAGTTTATGAGTATATATGTATATCTGTGTGTATCTATATATATATACATATATACTTAAAAACTTTATATAAAAGACATTTTATCCTCTCCCATCCTCCCCCTTTTCCCTTGTAGATCATGCCATCTTCATTATCTTAAAAACTGATTTTTTTGATGAGAAAATGTCTAGGCACATTAGGGATTCAGTAAGGAGGAAGAAATCTTGTTTTTTGTTTGGATTTTTTTCAAAAGCTGGAAGTTTCATTGTTGGTGGAACTGTGAATGGATCCAACCATTCTGGAGAGCAATTTGGAGCTATGCTCAAAAAGTTGTCAAGCTGTGCATACCCTTTGACCCAGCGGTGTTTCTACTGGGCCTATATCCCAAAGAGATTTTGGGGGAGGGAAGGGGACCCACATGTGCAAAAATGTTTGTGGCAGCCCTTTTTGTAGTGGCAAGAAACTGGAAATTGAAAAGATGCCCATCAATTGGAGAATGGCTGAATAAATTATGGTATATGAATGTTATGGAATATTATTGTTCTGTAAGAAATGACCAACAGGAGGATTTCAGAGAGGACTGGAGAGACTTGCATGAACTGATGCTGAGTGAAATCAGCAGAACCAGGAGAACATTATACACAGCAACAAGACTATATGATGATCAATTTTGATGGACATGGTTCTCTTCAACAATGATGTGATTCAAACCAGTTGTTCTGCGATGAAGATAGTCATATACATCCAGAGAGAGGCCTCTGGGAACTGAGTGTGAACCACAACACAGCATTTTAATGCTTTCTATGAATATTTCCATGCATTTTGTTTTCCTTCTTAGGTTTTTTTTCTTCTTCTCTTTCTAGATCTGATGTTTCTTGTGCAGTAAGATAACTGTATAGATATGTATACATGTATTGTATTTGTCATATAATTTATCCTATTTAGCATGTATTAGATTACCTGTCATCTGGGGGTAGGGGGTGGGGGGAAGGAGGGGAAAAGCTTGGGAAAAAAAAGTTTTTGCAAAGGTCAATGTTGAAAAATCACTCATATGTTTTGTAAATAAAAAGCTTTATATTAAAAAAAAAGCTGGAAGTTTCAGTTTAGATGCTATCTCTAGGTAGGATTCTACTCATTTTGGCAGGATCCCAAGGGAAACAGATATTCTGATAGTACCATGGGACTTCTTGAAGCCTCCTCCATTGTTTGTAGTACATACTTAAGATATAATTGTTCCATAAAGAAAGTCCCCTGTGTAAGATTGAGCAGTTCCTGCTAAAGGAACATTGGAGTAACCTTCACTTGGCCGATGCTAGGAACATGTGTGTGTGTGGGGAGATCCTGACCAGAATGTTGGTTTATGTTTTAGAATTACTGCATATGCTGAACACAATAGAATACCTTATATTAATCTAATTTATACTCTATCAGAATCATTACATCAACATACCTGATACAGGGGTCCTCCAACCTCTGCCTGAAGACAGGAAACCCATCCCTTGTCTAGGCAGCTCATTCCCTTTTGAGTCAGCTTTAATGGTTAAGAAGTTTTTTTTTTTTTTTAAACATCAAACCCAAGCTTAAGAAGCTTATTCTCTCCTTTTTTCCAACAGCCCTTCATATACTTCAATACTGCTATCCCATTTCCTCTGAATTTTTTCTTCTCCAGGCTACACATCTCTGTTTCCTTCAAGTGATCATCTTATAATCCTTTTTCATTTTAGTGAGGCTTCTCAGGACATTCTCCAGTTTATCAATGTCTTTCCTAAAACAAGGAATGCAGCAAAAAACCCAGTGCCACAGAAATGATCCGATCAATGCAGAGTTCATGGGACCATCACCTCCTTATTCCAGGAGGCTATACCTTTTTTTTAATGTATCAGTGATCTCATTAGTTCTTTTTGGCTGCTACATCAGAATATTGTCTTATATTGAGTAAGCAGCCTACAACTCCATTATTTTCATCACCATCTTTTCAGATAAACTATTATACAGCTATACCTCCCTCATCTTGAACTTAAGAACTTTGAATCATCTTCCAAACTAAAACAACCCTTCTATTCCCATCAACCCCAAATCATCATGTTTCTACAGTTTATTTCTTTTTTGTTTATTTTTTATTTCTTTAAAAATCAAATTAATTTTTTATTTTTCATACACATCACTTTATGAATCATGTTGGGAGAGAAAAATCAGAACAAAAGAAAAAAAAACCACAGGAGAAAAAAACAGAAGTAGTAAACATAGCATGTGTTTATTTATATTCAAATTTCATAGTTCTTTTTCTGGATGCAGATGGTGTTTTCTATCCAAAGTTAGTTGGGATTACCTTGAATCACTGAACCACTGAGAAGAACTAAGTCTTTCATAGTTGATCATTGCACATTCTTATTGTTACTATATACAATGTATTCCTGGTTCTGCTTGTTTCGCTCAGCTTCAGTTCGTGTAAATCTTTCTAGGCTTTTTAAAATCAGCTTGTTCATCATTTTTTATAGACCAATAACATTCTATTACCTTCATATACCACAATTTATTCAGCCATTCCCCAATTGCTGGGCATCTCCTCTACATTTTATTTTTCCTTCTCACAGGTAAATAGTCAGTTTTCCAGAAGGTAAAAAGAAAATTATAGATTACTATGTAATGGATGATTGATAAATAGAAAGATAGGTAAGCAGAAGAAAAACAGTAACAGACTAGGAGATAACAGGAAGATATCGAAAGACTCCTAAAGAATATAATGCCCTTGACAACATAGCCTAAGATGATATAGCTTTTGGATGTTGTACAGTTGGCTCATATTACATTTGCAGTTAACTAAAATCCTTACATCTTTTTTTAAGACAAATTATTTAATCCTGCCTTTTCCATATGGAATATGCGAAAAGGTTGATTTTTTAATCCAAATGTAAGATTTCAATTTTTCGCTGTTACATCTTTTTCTTTAATTTGTCCCAGTATTCAACCCCATCAAGACCTTTTTGCATTCTTGGTGACCAGTGTATTAGTTAATCCTCCCACATCAGTAATGTCTGCATGATTGATAAGCACACAATCTATACCTTTTTTTTTGAGTCATTGATAAAAATGTTAAACAGTATCAGGCCAAACAAAGACTCTTGGGTTAATCCACTGGCTTTTTTCCAGGTTGATTATGAGCCTTTAGCAACTACTCTTTGAATCTGGCCATTGAATGGATTCTTAATCCATGTCATTATGCATTCATCCAGCCCACATTTCACTGTCATTTTCCAATACATAGTTAATGGTATTTTGACAAGTGTCTTGCATCAATTTAGGTAAATTATTTCTACTGCTCCTATAATCTACCCATTAAGTAATCCTGTTCTGAAGGAAATGAGGCAGTCTTTCTCTAGCATCACTCGTTCCTGATGAAGCCCAGGTGACTTCGTGATGAATGATAACTTTTCTGGATATTCATTTCTTGGGCTTGAGCTTTTAGCTTTAATATTTTATATTTAGTATATTGAAAAACAACAACATTGGATTTGTATTCAAAAGCCCTAGCTTTTCGATTCTAATCTCTACTACTTGCTGGCTGCATGACCTTGTGCAAGTCAACTGATAGCTATGAATAATACTTTCTCCACCTAAAAAATGAGGATAATAACAAAGGACCCCCCTCATTCTGATCATTTTCTGCCTCAACACTCCTACTCTTTCTGTTTCTTCTTTTAAACAGGAAGCACCTGAGGTCATGACTGAGAGGAGCTATAGTAGAGATATGAAGAAGTCTGTGTTGTTTTTAAGTTGTGGATGACTCTTTGTGACCCCATTTAATTTTTTTGGGCAAAGATATTGGACTGGCTTGCCATTTCCTTTTCCAGCTCATTTTACAGATGAGGAAACTGAGGCAAACTGAGGTTAAGTGACTTGCCTAGGGTTACACAACTAGGAAATGTCTTTGGTCAGATTTGAACACAGGAAAAAAATCTTAGCTCCAACCCCAGCACTCTATTTATTGTGCTACTTAGTTTATTAAGTTACCCCATGCCAAAGCCACCACCAAGATGGCCCCAGATACGCAATTACTTGAGAATTGTAAAACCCTAGGGAAAATTCAACAAACCGGGGTTCTAGAAGAGCAAGATCATGCAGATGTGGAATTCCTTTCCAGGATCTCTTGGATCTGTTCTCTTCAGGAAGTAGGACAGTTGGAGTCTGAGGGATTTATCTGGAGCTAGAGCTGAAACAACTCCTGTTGTGGTTGTCACCCTACCCACTCAGTTCTGGAAGGACAGGCTGCCAACCGGTCAGTTCTGATCCTCCCATCATTTTTCTGCACCATCTGGACTTCAACAAGGATCAAGAAAAGACAGGTGGGCAAGGGAGACAACCAAAGTGAGATAGGACAGTTTTGGCAAGATGACTCAAACACTCCAATAATCAAATGAACGTGAGATCCCATTGGTTTGGGGGGTTCCCCCCACCATGTTAGCTCCTTCCTTAGAAGATCACTTCCATTTTATCCTGTCTATAAGTTGCTTAAACATTATTGTTTGTATGTTTTCTCATATAAATTTAAGACTAGGGTTTTTTTTTTTTTGCCTTTCTTTGTGTCCTCAGTACTTAGCCCAATCCTTCAAAGTACACAGTAGATGCCTAATACAGTTTGTTGATTGACTGACAATTCAATTCACCACATATCCAGGTCTTGCCAAGCCATGGAATTCCCTCACCCCTCCAATAAGTCCACCACTGGGAGTTCACCCATTATGCTGGAGGCCTTTCTCCCTTTCTCCTGAACTCCACTAGTTGCCAATGGAACACTCTAGTTCTTGACCTATCATGATTAATGCTCACCATATGACAGCCTGCCTTTTCTTCCTCTCATAGTTTTCCTAATATACTCATGAGGGGCAGCTAGGTGGCGCAGTGGATAGAGCATCAGCCCTGAATTCAGGAGGACCTGAGTTCAAATCTGATCTCAGACACTTAACACTTCCTAGGTGTATGACCCTGGGCAAGTCACTTAACCCCAATTGCCTCAGCAAAAACCTAATATACTCTATATCTTGTTCTTCTAGGTTGGTTAGTTGTTCTTTGTTCTTAAAGGCATCACTATATTAGAGTTGAGTGACAGTGTGCCCAATAGTGACTGATCAAGCCAATATGAACTCAGACTACTCTAGCACAGGTTGGATACAAATAGTCTCTGTGAACATTTAGAGGGGCTTCTCTAACTTTGTGCATCTCACATTCCTTCTAAGCTAATTCAATTCTGCTTTGCTCATAGAGTATAGCACCTTCTCTGACGAGGGTCCGCCATGCTGGGAGGTCCCATGCCAGTGTCTCCCATGTCATATAATTAATTCTAAAGTTCTTAAGAAAGACCTTGAGCGTGTCCTTGTTTATTTTTTCTGACTACCTTGTGAGTGCTTGCCCTGTGTGAATTCTCCATAAAATCATCTTTTTGGCAAGTTTACATTTGGCATTGGAACAATGTGGGCAGCCCAACCGAGTTGCTCTCTCTGCAGTCGAGTTGGAACGCTTGGCAGGTTAGTTCAAGAAAGAACCTCAGTGTCTGGTATCTTGTCCTGCCAGGTGGTTTTCAGAATCGTCCTAAGACAATTCAAATGGAAGCAATTTAGTTTCCTGGCATGGTGCTAGTAGACTGTCCAGGTTTCACAGGCATACAATAATCAGGTCAGCACAATGGCTCTGTAAACTTTCAGTTTGGTAGTCAGTCTAATACCTTTTTTCTCCCATACTTTCCTTCTGAGCTTCCCGAACACTGAGCTAGCTCTGGCAACGCATGTGTCAATCTCATTATTAATGTGTATATCTCTGGAAGGTATACTGTCTTATCCACAGTATTCAAAACTTCATGATTTGCTCTAACTGATGGTTCCACATATGGATACTGAGTTGCTGGCTGAAGGAGAACCTGTGTTTTCTTGTTGTTAATTGTTAGGCCAAAATTATCACAAGCAGCAGAGAATCCATCTATACTTTGTTGCATCTCATCTTTGGAGGATGCACTGAATGCACAATGATCTGCAAACAAAAAAAAATCATTCCCAACACTCTCTCCACTTGAGTTTTGGCTTGTAGCCTCCTGTTCTCCTAATTGTACACCAGTGAGTCAATCAACAAGCATTTTCTAAGCACTTATTATGTTCCAGGCATTGTAAAAGGCAAAAACAGTTCTTGCCATCAAGGATATTACATTTTAATGGGGAGACAACATATAAATAATGAGGTTTATAAAAGGTCTCTCTCTCTCTCTCTCTCTCTCTCTCTCTCTCTCTCTCTCTCTCTC
>JAJPUD010000038.1:1210991-1244248 GCA_023553655.1 Myrmecobius fasciatus | reverse complement strand
CTCTCTCTCTCTCTCTCTCTCTCTCTCTCTCTCTCTCTCTCTCTCTCCTATTTATTTGTCCATCTAAAATAAAGAAGGAATCTGAAAGGGAGCAAGTATTATGAACTGTGGGGACTAGAAAAAGTCCCCTGAAGAAGGTGGGATTTGAACTAAATTTTAAAGGAAGCTATGGAAAGTAAGAGGCAAACGTGAGTTATATTCCAGACAATGAACATTCTTAATTCACTTGCTTTTTCCTTTATGGATGGTTCTCTTACAGGAAACACTTCAGTATTCATGGATTAGGGAGATTAAGTTTTACAATTTGTCAAATGCCTTTAGATCCAATTTTGTTTGATCTTCCAATCAACCCCATGCAGTAGAAATATTATTACCACCTAAAGAGGATTTTACCTAGACCAGAGTGTATTTATTTCATTGGATTTGGAGTTGGAATGGACAATTTCATTCAATTTATTAAATTTGTACTTGGGGGAAACCAAGGCTTGAAAAGTGGGTCATGTAGCATGTAGCAGTTTGAATTTGAATCATGTCCTCATTTAAACTCCAATGCTCTTTTTATGGTACCACCTTTACGTACCCATAATCCAACATGACATCTTGTGCCCAGTAGGCACTTCATAAGTGTTTCTCAAATTGGATTGAGTCGAGTAATCTAAACCTCACTGATCTCTAAAACCCAGTTTAAGGTGCCTAAATTTGACCTTCTTAATCAATGATATAGCTTTTATTGAGTGCCTGCATACCATTAGGTACAGGTGATTCAAGGACAAAAAAATCCCCCCTTTTATTTTCTTTTGCTGAAGCAATTGGGATTAAGTGACTTGCCCAGGGTCACACAGCTAGGAAATGCTAAATGTCTGAGACCAGATTTGAACTCAGGTCCTCCTGACTTCAGGGCTGGTGCTGTATCTACTGCACCACCTAGCTGCTCTCAACCTCCCTTTTCTTAAGAAGTTTATATTCTACTTAGGGTAGTGGTGGTAGTGAAAACAGAGATACACAGATAATCAGGTATTGTGGTACAGTGAATACTAATTCTGCAGTCAGACAATCTAATTTGCACTTTTGATCCTTGTAAGCCATACAGCGGGCTATGTTGGAGAGGTCTAGGTATAGCACACCTGAAAGAACTGGTCAATAATTATTCTTTCTCAAGGTCAGTGGTAACTGCATCTTTGATAGTAGCTCAGTCCTTTCCTTTTCTCTTTGGTGTCATTATGTGACATTGAAGAAGTCATTTAACTTTTCTTCACCTCTATTTGCTCATCTGTAAAATGATGGGGTTAGATTAGGGGACCTCTGAGGTTTGTGATCTAATTCGAGGCCTCTGATTCTTTGAGACTATTCAATTATATATATAGTGCAATTAATATACACTTCCATTAAATCAATGTTATAAGATATATATAAGTATATAGAACTTATACGTATTCCCTTAACATATAAACATGTAATTTACATATCATGTATTATGAATGTTGATATATAGAGAGCATACATTTATTGTCTTCTATCATATGAGAATATACATATTAATCATATATTACTAAAGACATAATATTGTAATGCTAATAATTATAAAGTACATGCATATCTTTACCTAAGTAAAAATATAGTGTAATTATAAAGTAATTACGGTATGTGTATGGGGGATAGAAGTAATCAGGGACCTCAAGAAAGCTCTCCTATATGAGGCAACAGCTGAATTGAGTTTTAAAAGAAACAAGATTCCTAGAGGGGGAAGTGAGGATGTTGGGTAGTCTTGAATAGGTGGTACCACCTGTACAAGGACACTGAAGTGGGATGCCAAGTTTGAGCATCAGTCATCAGGCCAGTTTAACTAGAACAGAGAGTACCTGAGGGGAAATTTTATGACATCATTCTGGGAGAACACATCAGCATCAGATTGGGGAAGACTTTAAATGGCAGGTTTAAGAAGTGCTTCTTTGTCCTAGAGCAGAGGAATCTGTGGATAGATTTTAGGAGGTCTGTGAATTTGGATAGGAAAAAAAAATATTCATTTTTATTAGTTTCTCAGTGAAATTAAACATTTCCTTTTATTATGAATGGAGGCAATGCACATTATTCTGAGAAGGGGTCATTGGGTTTTCATGGATTGCCAAAGGGGTC
This sequence comes from Myrmecobius fasciatus, assembly GCA_023553655.1. Lineage (NCBI taxonomy): Eukaryota > Metazoa > Chordata > Mammalia > Dasyuromorphia > Myrmecobiidae > Myrmecobius > Myrmecobius fasciatus. The sequence continues at coordinate 1,242,115 of JAJPUD010000038.1, read as the reverse complement.
CATTGAACAAAAATGGTTAAGAACCATTGTCCTGGAAGCAAATATATACAGTCATTCATTCAACATTCAAGAAATATTTTGTCTACCACTTACATGCAATTATACTAGGCACTGGAGACACACACACACATATATACTGGCTTTTTGAATGTCTTTTTATTTTTATTTTCAAAACATATATATGTATATATATAGTTTTCAACATTCACCCTTGCAAAACCTTGTGTTCCAAATTTTTTTCTCCCTCCCTTGCCTCCACCCCTTTCCCTTAGACAGAAAGCAACCAATTATAGGTTAAACATGTGCAGTTCTTCTATATGTGTTTCTATAAGTATCATGCCGCACAAGAAAAATCAGATCAAAAAGGCAAAAAAATAGAAAGAAAAAAGCAACTAAACAATAACAAAAAATGAAAATACTATGCTGTGATCCACCCTCAGTCCCCACAGGCCTCTCTCTCTGGGTGCAGATGGCTCTCTCTATCACAAGACCATTGGAACTGGCCTGAATCACGTTGCTGTTGAAAAGAACCATGTCCATCACAATCAATCATCATATAATCTTGTTGTTGCTGGAGACACAGATATTTTAAAGTGACAGTTCTTCCTCCAAGGAATTTATAATTTACTAGGGCAGAGATTCTCCATCTTTTTGGTCTCAGAGTCCCTTTATATGCTTAAAAATTATTGAGGACCTCCCAAAAGCTTTTGTTTCTGTGAGTTATATTTGTTGATATTTGCCATGTTTGAAGTTAAAATGTCTTACTATTATTATGAATAATTTTGACCTTGAAGATTCTGTAAGGGCTTTGGGATCCTTGGACTATATTTAAAAAACCTCCAGATCCACAAATCTGGGTTTTTTTTGCTGAGGTACTGATCCCTACATTAAGAAAGAGGACAAGTTGGATTACTCCCCAGAGTCCTGAGTGCTCATAGACTATTGTTGCTTCAGCAGAAGAGGTCCCCAAAAGCATTCAGGCTTATTAAAACCAGAAAAGTGAGATTTTCCTCTTATCTTCACCTTTTCCCTTAACACTCACTTCTCCCCTGATGCCCCAGGGTCAGGGGCTGCACTCAGCTTATTTTATTTTTTCTTCCTTTTGGGAAATTGACAACAGCAAGTTTGGGACAGATCAAAGAATGGCTTCTGATCTCAAATAACAACCCTGAGCCCAGAGCTACCCCAGGGCCTCCTGGGGCCCCTCTGAATGGAGCCCTGAGCCTGATTGTACCTGCCAAGGAACATCGTCCTTGTAATTCTCCTGATCAGCTGTTTTCTTGCCTCCAATGAAGCCAAAATCTACAGTCAGTATGAAATTGCCCATCTGTTCCAGCAAAATGGCCTTGAAGGCTATCAGGGATATTACCTAGCTGACTGTAAGTTTCCTTTCCCCATCTCCTCCTCCACCAGACATTAGGGTTCATTTATATCTCTCTCTCCTTCCTTCTCACTGATTTCTCTTAAGAGCTTTTCTGATTGGAGGATGAGAGATTCCAGAGCATCATGCTGAATGAGTAACCAGATTGGTCTTGAAGTTAGCATCCCAGAGATTAGCAAGGCATCTGAGAGATCATCAAGCCCAATCTTCTTATTTGTACAGAAGGGCAAACTGAGGCCTAGAGAAGGGAAATGGGATCATAAAATTATAAATGCAGAGCTGGAAGGCATTTTCGAGACCATATAGTCTTAAACCTTCATTTTATATGTCAGGAAATGGAAGCTTAGTCACACTAAGTGACCTGATCAAGGTCATACAGGTTATAAGCCTCAAAGATGTACTTCTTTGTATTTAGCTCTTCTGAATCCAAGTGTACTTTTTACTTCTTGCCTTCCTTAACCTGGAATTAACACAATTTGCTTTGGCCTCTGTCCATGGTCCTAAAGTAACTTTCTCAGGCTCAGATCCAAAGTGGCTTTCCCTGCCTGATTCCTTCAGCTATGGAAAGATGGTGCCTTCCTCCTTCAGTCATCCTGTCATAACCTTTTCACATGTTGTCTAATTTTCATTATGGTTGTTTTGGTTTTATGTCAACTATCCTGAGGCCCCAAATACTTGAACCTATTTCAGCTTTCCCTATAGTCTCTTTAGTTTTCTCTTTTGGCTTTTTACCCCCATAAGGGATTTTTTTTTGAAAAGGATCATGCAATTCAGAGATTGAAGGCAATTTGTATATATCATCTAGACCAGGGATTATTAACCGGGGGGTCATGAACTTATATTTAATTTTTTTTTTTTTTGCTGAGGCAATTGGGGTTAAGTGATTTGCCCAGGGTCACATAGCTAGGAAGTGTTAAGTGTCTGAGACGAGATTTCAACTCAGGTCTTCCTGACTTCAGGGTTGGTACTCTATCCATTGTGCAATCTAGCTATCCCCAAATTTTTTAATAGTCTTATTTCAAACTAGTTTTTTGGTAATCCTATGAATTTTATTTTATATTTTTAAAAGCCTAGATTTCCCCCTACTGAATGCTTAAAGGGTCCATGATCCAAAAGAAGTTTAAGAAGGAAGGAAGCATTTATGAGTACTTATTATGTGCTAAGCATGATGTTAACCACTGGAATACAAATATAAGCCAAAAAGAAAAAGGGAAAAAAAAGAACAAAGAAAATCCCTGCCCTCAAAGACCTTACATTTTAATGGAACTTCTTCCATTAAAGCAAAAGCACAAAGCACAAAGAACAAAAGGGGAAGTGAAAAGGAGTTGGATAGATTGGGGAGAAGGAAATGATGAAGGTGCTGGGAAATGGTTTTATAGTCAGGATAAGATCCAGAAAAGAAATGAAGGCTTCACTGAAGGCCTTCACAAAATGGATGCCCTAGGAAGAACTCACCAATGGGAGAATGAAGCAAGTCTTACAGAGGGATGTTACAGCATGTTGAGAAAGTCACATGACTAGTTGGATGTTCCTTTCCTTCCTCTGCTCCCAATCAATAAACAAAATTTTATTAAGTTCCTATTATATGCCATGCACTATGGTAAGTTACTGGAACAGAAAGATAAATGCAAAGCAGAATCTGCATCTGCTCTTAAGTTTACATTCTGTCAGGGTAGACAATATATACATATATGGGGTGGACCATTTAAGATTAAAACTACACTGAGACTATTGGAGTACTCAGTGTATGGATGTATAAGATATGTAAAATAAATACAGGGTAATTTTTAGAGTGGCACTAATAGTTGAGAGGCTCAGGAAAGGTAGGATGAAGAGCTTTTATTTGACTGAGTTTTGAAGAAAAAAAGGTATTCAAAAAGGTGGAGTTTATTAAATCCTGAAATAAATAAAAACTATGAGTTGAGGAATAAAATATCTTTAGTTGAGATAACAAGTAGCAAACCTACCATCCTTAAGGATATCCAGTGGACTTCTGACCTCCAAGACCCTTACAAAAGCTTCTTATACCTTTAGGAGTAGAAGGAGGAGGAAATATGAGGTAGTGAGTCCTAGTGGCCCCTGGAAAACCAGGCAAGGAAAGCCATTTCATTCTGGCTGTTTTGCCCTTCAACCCCTGAATCTCAGTGGAAGGGGATTGATATTAGCTTGAGCTAGGCTCCCCTGCAAGTCAAACTCTGGATGGGAAAACCTAGGGTCCACCCAAATAAAAGTAAATCATTTAAGTATAGCAGACATTACTGAAATTCTGATAGAAGAGAGGCACCAAAGAAAAGTGAATAGAGAACAGATCCTGGAATAAAAAAAAAACCCTGGGTTCAAGTCTCATTTCTGACATACATTTGCTGGGTGAGTCATTTCACTCTTTGTATCACCCAAGCAACTCTTGAAGACTATAAGTAGCAGAAAAAGGGGGATTTCTGACTCTTACTCCAATGCTATTGCCTATACCCTCACTCCCCACCTCCTCTCAAATACTGGCAGATCATTGACCAATGATTTGGGCTTAAAGTCTAAGGAGGGTGCATTTGTGTGTGTGTGTGTGTGTGTGTGTGTGTGTGTGTTGTGTAGAATAAGGGAGACAAAAAGTTAGAGAAACACACACATACATAGAGAGAGAATCACAGAAATACAGATAGAGTTAAAGAACCAGAGAGATATGTATAAAGAGGGACAGAAACAGAAAGAAAGACATAAGAACAGAAATAGAGACAGAGACAATGAGAAGCTCCCATTGAGATCCTCATTGTCTTTGTTTTACCTTTTTGCTTCCCAGCTACCATCCTTGCTGATCATTGATTTAAAGGATGTGCCATGAGATTTCAAGGCAGCCCCAGGATCTTGGTAAGTGTCCCTTGGGCAGAGGAACACCTGATCCCTTAGGGTGGTAGATTGGTGCTCTGCTACCTAAACCACCAGTCACTTAAGCAAGGGAAATGAAATTGTTTTATTTAACATTTTATTTTCCCCTAGTTACATATAAAAACAAATTTTAACATTCATTTAAAAAACTTTGAGTTCCAAATTCTCTCTTTTCCTCTCCACCCCCTTTCATTGAGAAGGCAAGCAATTCAATATAGGTTATCTATGTAAAATATTTCCATACTAGTTATGTTTAAAAGAAAACATAGGGAAGTCAAATTCTTTTTTTTTTTTTTTTTGCTGAGGCAATTGGGGTTAAGTGACTTGCCCAGGGTCACACAACTAGGAAGTGTTAAGTGTCTGAGGCCAAATTTGAACTTAGGTCCTCTTGACTGATGCTCTATTCACTGCACCATATAGCTGCCCCAGAAGTCAAATTTTTTATAGAATTCTTTGTAAAAGGAAAAAGACCTAGGAGAATTAGAAGAGAGGACAAGTGAACTGGAGCTACAGAAAAGGCTTTCTCTCAGGCAGATATCCCTTGGTGGATAGCAGATCAAAGAAAGGGGGGGAATGGGAGATGGCAGTGTCCATTTGGTGTTCTTGTGAATGTGAGAGATTGCTCATTTCAGAACATATCACTTAGACTGCAAGAGGCAACATGACAGTATAGGAGGACTAGCTTTGGAGTAAGGAAGACTTGAGTTCAAATTCTGACTTAGAAATTTATTAGCTAAATGATTTTAGGTAAGTTATATTCCAACCATCACTACTACCTTCATCAGTCATCATGCCTAATATTTATAATGGCTTGTGAAGCACTTTATAAATATCATCTCATTTTATCCTCACATCAACTCTGTGATGTAGATACTATTATCCCCATTTTGCAGATCAGGAAACTGAAGCAGGCAGCAGTTAATGAATTTTCCCATGGTACATCTAGTAAATATTCAGATTTGAATTCAGCATTATTAAGTTCAGCATTTTATTCATTAGTAGACCAAGCTGCCTCTCTGGGTCCCAGTTTCCTCATATGCAAAAGGAGGAGTTTGGATTTAATCCTTTACAGTTTTAAATGAGAAAGAGAGAGAGAGAGAGAGAGAGAGAGAGAGAGAGAGAGAGAGAGAGAGAAGGAGAGAGAGAGCAAAGTATAAGAGGCAATATGGTAAAGTAGACAGAGGGCTAATAGAAGATTCCTGAAGACTGAGGACCAAATCTTGACTGATGTATATGAGCTCTGTGATTGTGGTTAAGTTAACTTTACTCCTGAGTGCTCTAGGTAACACCAAAATACTACAAGATGCCAAGAAATTGCTGGTCTACATTGGCAAAGACAGTTTGTTTGTTAGAAATTCCCCATACCGATGAAATCACTGATCCACTCCAGTAGTGTCAAATTCAAATAGAAATGGTGGTCACTAAACTGTACATAAAGATCCCTGTGGGAAGCATATTGACTTAGGAAACCGTACATGTTTATCCCTTTAAAATTAAAAAAAATTCAGCAACACATTAAAATCAAATAGAAACTACATTTTAATCTGATTTGGGCTACACACAAGAGTATTGTGGGCCAAATGTGGCCATGTTTCACACCTGTTATCTAGAGTAAACAGCAATAATAAACCAAGGATTTAGGAAATGGGTCTTGGAGGCTGTTGCCTGAATAAATGGCCATCTGGGTTTACCTTCCAGGTCTCCCACCACTTAATTGTGTGGCTGATCTCTTTGAGATTCAATTTTTCCCCATCTGTGAGATAATGATCTCTAAGCCCCTTCTGGCTATAAGGCTCATAGGAGTATAAGATCATAGATCTAGAAATAGAAGAGACCTTTAAGGTCATCAATTCCAATATATGCTATCAATTGACTATGCACATGGACTCCAAAAAGCCCAACACTTGCATGAATGTTTGAAGCCAAATTTAGCTTCTGCTTAATCACACAGGGTTTAGAGTAGTCCTGATGAGCCCATTTCAAAGCTCTTGTCCCCCAGTTGAGTGGTGATGATTCTTTAGTGCTAAATTGGATTTCCCCCTTTGAGACCCAGGCCAAATAGCACTCTTGGCCCTTTCCTATAATTGGCCCTGAATTCATTCACCAATCAAAGAACCCTAGGGCTAAGGGGTTCCCTTCAAAGCTTGAAAGAAGCAGTTTTAAGGAAAATCAAAGGAAAAAAATACAGTATTACTTTACACAGTGGGTGGCAAATGTAGGCAACTCATTACCAGCAAGTGGTAGTTGAGCCAGAAAATATATGTAGATTCAAAAAGGGGCCTAAGAAATTCATGGCTTCACCAATTCTATTTAAAGCAACCCCAAAACATTTATTAAACTTCTCCTGCATGCAGAGTATATATTGCACTGATGATTGCTGTATAAAGATCCAGTTAAGGAAACAAAGTCATTTTAATAGATGTACTTAGTTGTAGTAGTTCATTGAAAAGCAAAGGCATGTGGCTAGGGAACTGGTCTCACAACCAAGAAAATTTGGATTCAAATACTGCCTTTGACACAGAATGGCTGTGTGATCTTGGGTAAATAACATTTTCTCAGAGCTCTACACAATTTCCTAAAACTCTTAAGCAAAGAAGGTGCTTATCTGCAGGAGTAACATATGAAAATACAGCTCTAATTTTTCTTTCCTCATATAGTTACTACTTGCTACATTAGTATCATTATATAAATAATTATTTATTATATAATTAACAATTGTATAATATATAATTATATAAATAAATAATAAATAAATTATATAAATAATAATTATTTGTAGAATGTCAAATAAATGGGTTAATATTTAAGAGGCAAATTTAGGTATGATGTAAACATAGGGTGTATATTGACCATGTATGGGTGTGTATGTGTGTGTGTGTGTGTGTATGTGTAGTCTTCTTCACCAACTCTTCTCAAAAAAAGGATTTGATTCCTGTTTTACTTAAGGAAAAAACAGACAATGAAACTTATCAATTGAGTGAATGGATTGTCCTAGGATGTCCATCATTAGCTGTCTTGAAACCAAGATTGAAGGACCCCATGCTGGATATGTAGTAGAGAGTATTCTTTTTTACGAAGCAATTAGGGTTAAGTGATTTGCCTAGGGTCACACAGCTAGGTCATATGTCTGAGGGTATATTTGAATTCACATCCTTTTGACTCCAGGGCTGATGCTGTATCTGCTGTACCACTTGAGCTGCCCCTGCAGAGAATATTCATGTCCAGGCTCAGGTCAAACTAGATGGTCCCTTCTAACTTTGAAATTTTATAATCTCATTAATGTGGAACTGATAACTTATTCTGGCTAATATCAGTAGGGAATGATCATGTCTTACCATCACATGTGATTGTTTGTCCTTGTCAAGGACAAAGTCCTGGGCTGGATGGAACGTAGATCCAACTCCTTTCTTAGATTTCTGACAGAAGTTCACTGTGTTCAGCTTGGTTTAATCTCTAACCCTTTCTATTGGAGGTACACTTCTCCTTGCTCTTCCCTTGAAGTGGAAAGGATACCTTCACTGCTGCTTGGAGGTTGAAGATCTGCTGGAGAATCTAGGGCACCAGGTTGGACTCAGGAAAAAGTGCTGGAGTTCTTAGCTTTGAGTCTGAAGATTTGGCTATATATTTTTACATAACTGTATTGCAATATGATTCATTTCCTATGTAATCCTGGTTTTCCCAGCTTCCTTCAAGATGTGAATTTCACCTTCTACAGAAAGCCTTTCCTAACCCCTATTAATTTTAGTGCCTTACCTCTCAATTATTTCCTATTTTATCTTGCTTATAGCGTATTTGTATCTATTTGTTTGTTGTCTCCAATTATATTGTGAGCTCATTGGGGACAGGGACTGTCTATTGTCTCTTTTTGTATACACTAAGTGTTTATTTAGTCTGACAAAACAGTAGGTTTTTAATAAATGTTTATTGCTTGATTCTATGTGTTTTTAATTTTATGTATTATAGCAATTTCATTCTGAAAAAAGGGTTTGTAGGCTTCACCAAACTGCCAAAGGGGATTCACGACACAGAGAAAGTTAAGAACTTCCCAGACTAGAGGATCCTATACAATTGCCTGTTTTGGCCCTTCACCTGAAAAGATCTGGACATTCCCTATTAGTAAGGGAGGGAGCTGGGCTGGAAATCCTTCTAGGTTCTTCTTAGGGCTAGAAACTCATGATTCTCTCCTTTGTAGATGTCATCCCTGAAAGGCAGCTTGAGGTTCTCTGAGACTCGATTTCCTCAAATGCAAAATGATAGAATTGAATCTGATAGACTCTTAAGTCCCTTCTAGTTCTAAATCTAGAATCCTATATTCCTTACTTCCCTTACTATTCATGACTGTTGGTGGATGTCCAAATCATTTTACAAATGAGGAAACTGAAACAGATTTAGGTCAATTGAATTCAATCTCCCCACCTTTTTCCCCCAAAATTAAGAACTGGTGAAAATGCTTAACTTTCTCCTAGTCACCTAGGTATGTGGGGAAATGTTTTTAGGACAGTCTCTATGAAACAATCACTGTGCTATAGTTTCTTTTAACCTGATATAGTAGTATCTTTTCACTGTGGCCCTGATTTACAGTTGAAATACATCACTCCTATCTGTCAAGGCAAAGTCAGGAACTCTATGAACACAACTACAAAACACTTTCTACATAAATAAAGTCAGATCTAATCACTTGGAAAAATATCAAGTGCTTGTAGATAGGTCAAGCGAATATAATAAAAATGGTAATACTATCTAAATTAATCTACTTATTCAGTGCCATACCAATCAAACTCCCAAGAAATTATTTTACAGATCTAGAAAGATAATAACAAAATTCATGTGGAAGGACAAAAGGTCAAGGATTTCAAGAGAATTAATGGAAAAAATGCAAATGAAGATGATCTAGCTCTGCCAGACCTAAACTATATTATAAAGCAGTAGTCTTCAAAACCATTTAGTGCTGACTAAAAAATAAAGTAGTTGATCAGTGGAATAGGTTGGGTTCACAGGAAAAAATGTTAATGACTATAGTAATCTAGTGTTTGGCAAACCCAAAGGCCCCAGCTTTTGAGATAAGAACTCACTATTTGACAAAAACTGCTGGGAAAATTGAAAACTAGTATGGCAGAAACTAGGCATTGATCCACACCTAACACCATATACCAAGATAAGGTCAAAATGGATTCATGATTTAGACATGAAAAGTGATATTATAAGCAAATTAGAAGAACAAAGGATAGTTTACCTCTCAGATCTGTGGAGAAGAAAGAAATTTGTAGAGTCAGTTCTCTATATTGACTCAAATTTATAAGAATTCAAGCCCTTCTCCAAGTGATAAATGGTTGAAGGATATGAACAGACAATTTTCAGATGAAGAAATTGGAACCATTTCTAATCATATGAAAAGGTGCTCTAAATCACTATTGATCAGAGAAATGTAATTTAAGACAACTCTGAAGTATCACTACACACCTCTCAGATTGGCTAATATGACAGGAAAAAATAATGACAAATGTTGGAGGGGATATGGGAAAATTGAGACACTAATACATTGTTGGTGGAGTTGTAAATTGATCCAACCATTCTGGAGAGCAATTTGAAACTATGCCCAAAGGGCTATCAAACTGTGCATACCCTTTGACCCAGCAGTGTTTCTACTGGGCTTATATCACAAAGAAATCTTAAAGGAGGGAAAGGGATCCACATGTGCAAAAATGATTGTGGCAGCCCTTTTTTAGTGGCAAGAAACTGGAAACTGAATGTATGCCCATTAGTTGGAGAATGGCTGAATAAGTTATGGTATATGAATGTTATGGAATATTATTGTTGTATAAGAAATGATCAGGAGGATGATTTTAGAGAGGCCTGGAGAGACTTACATGAACTGATGCTAAGTGAAATGAGTAGAACTAATAGATCATTGTTCATAGCAACAACAATATTATATTATGATCAATTCTGATGGATGTGGCTTTTCTCAACAATAAGATGATGCATACCAGTTCCAGTGATCTTGTGATGAAGAAAGCTATCTATACCCAGAGAGAGGAATGTAGGAATTGAGTATGGACCACAACATAAGATTTTCTCTTTTTGTTTTGCTTGCATTTTATTTTCTTTCTTATTTTTTTCCTTTTTGATCTGATTTTTTCTTGTGCAGCAAGAGAATTGTATAAATATGTGTTGCCTATATTGGATTTAACATATATTTTTACCATGTTTAACATATATTGGATTACTTACCATTTAGGGTAAGGGGTGAGGGGAAGCAGGGGAAAATTTGGAACACAAGGGTCAAAGTTGAAAAATTATCCTTGCATATGTTTTGAAAATAAAAAACTTCAATAAAAAAACCAAAAATATCCCAAACCAAAACAAAAAAAGATACACCATTCCTTCAATTAACAAGTTCTATGAGCATTTGCTATAAGCCAGGCACTGTGTTACATGCTAGGGTTATGAAGAAAAGATAATAGTCCCTCCTTCAAATAGCTTGTTTTTATATGCTAAGATTTGCAGGTGGAAGCAAATTGAGGGGATATTGATTCCAAGTCTCTCAATTTACAGGTGAGGAAATTGAAGAAGATAAAGATTACAATGACTTGCTTAGAGTTATGCAATTAGTAAGTACAGGAGGCAGGATTTAAATTCATGTTTTCCTAATTCCAACTAAGTTCAGTGCCATACAGCCAGGCTGTAGTAGAGGCTTACTACTTACAGCTTTCTTCACACTGACTATCCTGCCTTTTGGAAGCTTCACTTGGGGACTTCTTTTTCTTTATAACCCTTTTAACTCAGTTCTCTTCCTGAGAGCTCTTCCTACTTATAGATCTTCCCTGAGGGTGCTCTCAATGCAGCCTCTCTTCCTTTCAGGGCAAGCCTCCCTCTCAACAACAACAACAACAAAAGCCATATAAAACTTTCCCTAGGTACAGTGGGTAGAGCACCAGCCCTGAAGTCAGGAGGACCTAAATTCAAAATTGATCTCAGACACTTCCTAGCTATGTGACTCTGGGTAAATCACTTAATCCCAATTGCCTCAGCAAAAACAAACAAACAAAAAAACCAAAACAAAACTTTCCCTGAAATTTCCTCCAGTGAAAATTTCTCTTCACTCTAGCTCTCTTCCGTTTAATGTCTCTTTCCCCTAGGCTATGGTCTTTGTGTTTAGCATAGGACCTAGCACATAGGAGATACTCAATACATGTTTCTTTCCTAACTTCTTTGGATTATTTCCAGATAGAGGAAGTGGTAGTAAGAGACAAAGTCAAGTTTCCAGACTAAGTGCTCTGGATTGTCAATGCTGTATCCTCCTTTCTCCCTCCCCCTCTCTCTTTATCTCTCCTTCCCTCCCTCCCTTCTTTCCCCTCTCACTTTTTTCCTTCCTTCCTTCCTTCTTTTCTTCCTTCCTTCTTTCCTTCCTTCCTCCCTCCTTCCCTCCCTCTCTCTTTCCCTCCCTCCTTCTTTCCTTCCTTCCTTCCTTCTTTCCTTCCTTCCTTCTTTCCTTCCTTCCTACCTTCCTTCCTTCTTTTCTTCCTTCCTTCCTCCTTTTCTTCCTTCCTTCCTCCTTTTCTTCCTTCCTTCCTCCTTTTCTTCCTTCCTTCCTCCTTTTCTTCCTTCCTTCCTTCCTTCCTTCCTTCCTTCCTTCCTTCCTTCCTTCCTTCCTTCCTTCCTCCCTTCCTTCCTTCCTCCCTTCCTTCCTCCCTTCCTCCCTTTCTTCCTTCCTCCATTCCTCTCTCCCTCCCTGAGGAAACAGTTTTAGAGAACTTCAAATTGACTTTCAGGGGTGATGTCTACAAATGAGAGAATCATGAGTTCTAGCCCTAGGAAGAACCTCTGAGGATTTCCAACCATAGTGTGTGTATGTGTATATATGTATATTTTATCAAGGAAGTATTGATGCCATTAGAAAAGTATAATTTTTGCCATATTTTTTGAAGTCATTCACAAGAATTTAGTAACTCTGATAAGCCCTGACTCAAATCCTTCTTTACTCAGAAGCAACATTTCCCCAGTGGTCATTCTCCTATCTCTTTCTATGCAGTCTGGGACAGAGAGGATATAGTTGGGAGGATAGTCTTAGAAAGTACTTGAAGAAAGGATACTATGGATGGGACTTAGAGTAAAAAAAAAAAACCTGAGTTAATCTCTTAACTCAGACACTATTTAGCTATGAGGCTCTGGGAAAATTCTTAGCCTTTCTGGGACTCTATTTCCCTAGCTGTAAGATGAGATTGGATTCAATAGCATACAATGTGTGATGCCATGATTCTGTGGACCGTTATGCAACTTTAAATTTGATGGAGAGCCTGTAATGGCAGAACAGGAGAGAGCTGTGGCTAGCAAGTCCCCTCTGTGGACCTTAAGGATTTCTTGTTTCCATGACCTCTTCCTTCTGTTCTCAGGCTGCTTTAAGATCTGACTGGCTTGGGAAGAAGCCCAAAAGAATATTAAGAGCTGTTGGGAAGGCAGGATTACAAGAAATTGTGGCTCTGAGTCACTTCTTCCTCATCAGTAAGCTGCAAACCTGGTCTCCTACAGTCCTGAGGCTTTCTTGCAGATCTTCCATGCTTCTCCTTCCCCTCCTCAAAGCACTGGTTAAAAGACATGAGTTGGCCCTGTCCCTTTCTAGCATGAGGTCTGTCTCCATACCCTTTGCCCTTCTTTTTCCATCTCCGGGGAGATCTGGAGAGACAGTCACTAATTCATGCAGTTGAAGCAGGAGATGTGGTTTCAGACCTAGCCACCACCAGATCCTTCAGCTGCCTAATAAAGCTTATTTAGAGATATTCATTGTCCCTGTGATGGAGGATGCCATCCACATTCAGAGAGAGGACTTTGGAGACTGAAAGTAAATAAGGGCATACTTTTTACCTTTTTTGTTATTGCTTGTTTGCTTGTTCATTTTTTTCTCATGGCATTTTTTCTTTTGATCTGATTTTTCTTGCACAGCAGGACAAATATGGAAATATGTTTAGAAGAATTGAATACTTTTAACCTACATCAGATTGTTTGCTGCCTTGGAGAGGAGAGACGGGATGAGAGAGGAAGAAAAATTTGGAACACAAGGTTTGCAAGGGTGAATGTTGAAAACTATCTTTGCATGCATTTGGAAAAATAAAATATTGTCAAAAATAAAAAAAAGAAAGGAAAAAAGTTATCCATAGTCCCAGAATTCAATGTCCCTATGGTGTCTGGCCATTCTCCCACTAGGAATTCATGCTGAGATTTTCAGAAAGTTGATAAAGCTTAGAGAGGTCTATGGAAAGCCACAGGGGTCCCAGAATAGTATCAAAGAGCATAGAATCATGGTGTTGGTTTTGTGACTAGGCAAAATAGATGTGAAATGAGGAGTATGGAGAATCCTTTGTCTTCCCACTAAGCATTTTTCCATCTTGTTTCTACTTGTGTTTGAAACTTCTACATTAGAGCTTCATATATCAAGATTGAACATTGCTCTCTCTGGATCTCACCTTTATTTTATTTAAAAAAATTTTTATTAAAGCTTTTTATTTCCAAAACATAAACATGGATAATTTTTCAACACTGATCCTTGCAAAGCTTTCTGTTACAAATTTTCCCCTCCTTCTCACACCTCCTCCCCTAGATGGCAGGTAGTCTAATACATGTTAATTATGTTAAAATACTTGAAAAATCAAATACATATTTATACAGTTATCTTGCTGTACAAGAAAAATCGGGTCTACAAGAAAAAATAAAACTCGCGAAGGAAAACAAAATGCAAGCAAACGTTAACAGAGAGTGTGGAAATGCTATGTTGTGCTCCAGACTCAGTTCTCATAGGCCTCTCCTTGGATGTAGATGGCTTTCTTCATCACTGAACAACTGGAACTGGTTTGAAACATCTCATTCTTGAAGAGAACCATGTTCAGAATAGATCATCATATAGGCTTGCTGTTGCCATGTATAATGTGAGTCTCACCTTTAAACCACACTTTCTCCTGATAAGAGTAAATCATGAAGCTCTTGACACTTAATATGAATTAATGGGTCAGATCTCTTAGTTTAGCTTGGAAGTCCCCTTGAAGAGAGTGGAGAGATTACTGCTGTCTCCAATAAACTCTGTATGAATTTCTGTCCATCACTCAGCAGTGGCTGCCACTCTTGGGGATGTGGAGAAATATTGGATAAGGTCGAAGTCTTGGGAGCACTTGGGAGAGAATTGAAGGTTGTGGAGGAGAGTAAGTGGTGCAGTAGGATAGAGCACTGGGCCTGGAGTCAGGCGACCTTCCTGAGTTCAAATCTGGTCTAAGATATGAGTTGTGTGGCCCAGGGCAAGTCATTTACTCTGTTTGCCTAAGTTTACTCATCTGTAAAATGAGCTGAGGGAGAAATTGCAAACTATTCCAGTATCTCTGCCAAAAAAAACCCTTACCACAAACCTAAATGGGGTCAGAAAAAGTCTGAAATAAATGAAAAGTGACTGAACAACAATGATGGGGATGTGCAAGGAAACTAATACCAAAGATAAATGTTGATTATTTCATAGTATCATCTATAGTTACCATTATAGAGGGAAACAGGACAGCATGGTCATGTAGAATGAGTAAAGAACTGTCAAAGGGCTTAAAATCCCTTCACTGACCTAATCTATGTGATCCTAGACACATTTATTTTATGCTATCCAGGTCTCAATTTCCTCATTTGTGGAAAAAAATGAGGTTGGAACAGATGGCTCCTTATGTCCCTTCCAGCCATAAATAAATCTTCCTCTGAACACTTCAACTATTTAAACACAACTGGATCTATACTTGGAAGGCCATGGTTTGAATCTTGCCTTTTATCACCATCTGTAAAGTCTCCATATGTAGAGAATATCAGAGCAGCAAGAAAGATATCTCTGGATGTAGGGTAAGTGCACTGGTAGCAGATTTAATAAGACATTCATAAACATTGGTAAAGAATCTCATGTTATAGATTAATAATTGGCTGTGGCTTTCTGTATTTTGGGCAGTTATTCAGACCAACTTTGAAGCATTTCCAAACAGATCTTTCTATAAGAGAAAAATTCAAGTTTTATTACAAATATTTATTATCCCCTCAGACAGTTTTCAGCAGAATTTAAATATCTTTCCCATGTCAGATGCAAGGTATATGACAAGCAGGAAATGTGACCTTTTTTGGTCTCCAGTCCACCTTCTAAGATTAGCCAATTTTCTTTGTATGTATCTTGTATTTACCTAATTGTTTGTTGGCTCCCCCATTACACATGAGCTCTTTGAGCACAGAGATAATTTTGCTTTCTCTTGTGTTCCCAGTCTCAGTATGGTGTCTGATATGAAGTCAGCCTTTAATTATTGCTTGTTGATTTGCCTTATAAAACAGTAGGTAACCCAGAACTACTTTTTTGCATATAAGAAAAAAGCTCTAGAACCCATGGGAATCAACACATTCAATGCTTTTGAGTTTGAGATTATGGGCTTATAGTGATGGTTTTTTTTCCCATCCCTGGGAGGTCCATTTTGGGCAGCTTGAGGCTGCTAAATTCTCTGTAATTCTATTGGCCTGTACTTGAATCAACTCCACTAATGATGGGTTTTGAGTAATTCTGTAGGTCTGGCCACTGACACCCCCTGAGTTGGATTCCCAGAGAGTTCTTGGTCCGAAAAAACTCCATTTTTTCAGATGAGATTTAGTTTTCACCCTCATTTCCATACTCCATCTTGCAGATGTCTGGGCCAGATTGAGAAGAAAAGTATCTGTGAGCAAATCAGTCTGGGAGTTTTTATTTAGGAGAAGAAGGGGATATGCTACTTGGAGCATCCTGGGCTGAAGCAGTCTGTGTGTCTTTTTTGTTTTTTGTTTTTTCTCCATTTTTACAGACTATCTCTGTCACATAATAATGCTTGGTTTCTTCCATCTTTGCCCATAAATTGGATGCTCTCTTGTGTCTGTTCTGGGATTAGAGGATTAGTAATGATGTGAACGTCACCACTGGGACATTGTTCATACGGTCACTAGAATCTGAGCAGGTTATTTTAGGGGAGTATAAAGTATTTTCTCCTTTCTAAACCTTTTGGACCTATATGGGGAGAGGGAAAATAGGAAAGGAGACTTTTAGCAGCTTAATACTTCTTTATGGGCACAGAAGCTGTGATCAATATAAATCCAGGAGACCCTAGCCCTTTGGGTGGTGACCTGGGGGGTTGATTGACTGAAGCCATGGAACAGATGGCACTAATAGTTAATTTGAAGGCTGAGGAGAGGGGTAGAGTAAAATTTGGTTTAGACCTTTGACTGAGTCAAAGAAAGTGTGGATTTTCTATTTACATTAATTGTATTATTGTATGTATTCTATGTAATTGTGTGCATTGCATTACTCTGTGACCAGCATTGTAATCATATAGATAGGAAGCCAGGATTTGAACCCAGTTGCTCAGATTACAGAATCAATGCTTCTTCTTCACCCTACCACATGGGTCAGACATATAAGAGGTGAGTAGCTTCTGCATTTCCTGAGATCCCAGTTGGGAAGGGGAGCTGAAGCCCTGATGGCAAGCCTTGCTGAGTAATCCACCTGATTCCTGACATTTCCATTTTCAGTGGGCAATGGTATCATCACCATTCTCAATGGGCATTGGTGCTGTGCATGGCCTTTGTGCCAATGTATCATGTTAATATTGAGTGTGTTTTATTTTAGGCATAATTTCTCTTGAATATGAGCTTTAAAAATGAGAATTACATGAAAAAGAATGAAATATAAAGGCAATAAGTCTGCCAAATGAGCTACTAAACTACAGAGAGCTCAGTTTGGGAAGGGCAACATAAAGAAAGCCAGGAATAGGAGTAGTGGGTACCAGGGCATCATGGTGAATCATTGTCAAGGGGCTAGTATGTGTGTTTGCTTTTAACCAAGTAGAGCTCTACTTAGAAGCTAATGAAATGTCAAAGGAAGTACATGCTGGGGGATGTATTGGGTAGCATTTGTCATTTTCCCAGATAGGGCTATGTGTTCCTGTAAGTATCTCTGAAATCCCTCTGTCTCCTGCCACCAAATTGGGATGTAAACCCTTGGTTGTGGATTCTGCCACAGCTGGTCCTCAAGCTCTGGAGCATCTGGATGGCTTGTGCCTAAGGATGTGTTGGAATCAGCTTGAGCTGATAGTTAAATTTTCATTTTGAACATTTACACCTGGGAAATTGGCAAATGCTACAAATAAGAACTTGACTTATTATTTTGATGATTGTCTTTTTTCCATTTTTTATTAAAGCTTTTTATTTACAGAACATATGAGTATTTTTTCTACATTGTTCTTTGCAAAACTTTCTGTTCCAAATTTTTCCCTCCTTTCCCCCACCCTCTCTCTTAGATGTCAGATAGTCTAATACATGTTAAACATGTTAAAATAAATAAATAGATAAATCCAATATATGTATACATATCTATACAGTTATCTTGCAACACAAGAAAAATCGGATCTAGAAAAAAGAAAAAAAAAAACCTAAGAAGGAAAACAAAATGCAAGCAATCATCAACAGAAAGCATTGAAATGCTATGTTGTGGTCCATACTCAGTTCCCACCGGCCTTTCTCTGGGTGTATATGGCTTTCTTCTTGATGATTGTCTTGACTTAAGAGAGGGATATAGAAAATATTAATAATGTAGCTTAAACTTAAAAATGCATTGGTATATTTTTCTAGAAAACCAGTTGTTAAACATTGCCCAGCACATTCCTGCACATGCCTCATTTGTCAGGAAGGAATGGAATATTTGAGATGATTTTGGTAAAGAATCGACTTTAATATTTTTTTTTCTGCCTATCTTTTCATCTCCAGGTCTTTCTAAGGAGTTTCTGATTCTGATAATTTGCATTTGCATAGGTTTGTACAGTATTTTCCTTGCAGAGGATCATGAGTAAGTATCAGCCCCTTTTGCAAGGGAGGAAACTGAGGTTCTGAAAAGTTAATGACTATAAGTAATTAAAACATTTATTTTTAGAAAGAATTCTGTGAGATGATTCAGGCAAGTTCTAATAGATTTGTGATAGAGATGGCAATCTTCATCCAGAGAGAGGTATTGTGGGAGCTGAATGTGGATCATCACCTTTTTTATTGTTGTTTGCTTACTTTCTACTTTCATTCTCATTTTTTCTCTTTTTGATCTGATTTTTCTTGTGCAGCACTACAAATGTGGAAATATGTATGACATATGTTGCTTGCTCTCTAGGGGAAGGGATGGGGGAAAGGAGTAAGAAAAATTTGGAACACAGGGCTTTGCAGGGGTGAATGTTGAAAACTATCTTTGCATGTATTTTGAAAATAAAAAGCTATTTTTATTAAATAAAACAAATAAATTAAAATATTTATTTAAAAATAAAAAAAATTCTATTCACTTTGACCTTAAATACAAACATTTTCACGTTCACAGCACAGCATAAAAAGAAGATTCAATATATAATCATGTATTTCCATTTCAAACAGTTTTATTTTTTGGGTGTGGAAAAACTGTGCAATAAATTCTACACTTCATTTTCAAAGCTACTCTGATTTTTTGTGCTTCCTTCTAAGTTTTCTTTTGATCTCTGCTATAGACTTTTAATTTTTTTTCTCCCTCCTTATCCTGCCCTAAAAAGGCTACTATTGGACACAAATGTGTGTCCATACTATCTGTATTTCTATTTATCAGTTCTCTTTCTGGATGTGGATAACATCTTCCTTCACAGGTCCTTTGTAGTTGATTTGAGTATTGACAATAATTTATAATTAATAATATAATAATATGATTATTTATTATAATATACTATAAATTGATTTAGTTGTTCAAAGCTGATTGTCAGATGTGTTCTCCTTCCCACATTCTTTTCATCATATTCTGAAGTATTGACAAATAAGCCAACATTATTGTTGCCTCGATTTCCCTAAGAATCCCTGTGCTTCCATACTCTACGCTGTACATATACACATTTATTTGCCTGTTGTTTTTCCTATTGGAATGAGTTCTTTGAGGACAGAGACCATATTTTTTGCCTTTCTTTGTATTTCCAGTATTAGCACAATGCCTAGTACATAGAAAGTGCACAGTTAATGCTCACTGACTGATCACCACTACTTTGCTCTCTTGTATCTATATCTATATATCTATATATATATTTATATTGCCAGCTTTATATCTATATTAACTTCATCCCTCTGGTATCTCTATTATGCTCTTCCCTCCCTTCCACAGTGCCCTGTATAATCCCTGTTCTATTGTTAACAAATTACTCTTCCTATTTGGCATGTGCCTGGAATTTTGTATTTACTTATATTGTCTCTGATCCATACAATGTAAGCTCCCTGACATTTTATTTTTGTATCCAAGGCACTTGGTAGTTTCTCAATAGATGCTTTTTGAGTTGGACAGATTATCTGAAGCTTCTTCCTATCTTAAACCACATAATCCCATAGGTTTTGGAACTGATTTTTGGATTCCTGTTTTCTAATTCCAACTCCAATGCTTTTCTTTGCCATCTCTTCCCTTCAAATAAAGAGTTCTCTGAATATCATTACAGCCCCCTGTACCTTCTGTGCTGCTGATGGCCATCTTTTTCATCTCTTCAGTTTTCAAGAAGCCCTTATACCTTCATACTGTTTGTAGATAACTTCCATTAGGAAGAGTAAATTGGAAATTTTCCCTTTGTCAGTACTTTGGTTCCCAGCTCATTAGCTGATTTCTTAAAACACATGGATATATTTATTTTATTCATAATTCCAGGCTCTCACTCTTTCTTACCTACTCCACTATGTTCTAGTCCCTGTTTGTCTTGTCTCATTGTCCCCAAGGATCTTAAATGTTCCTATAAATCCCTATAGTTAGCCTAGGAACAAAAGAACAAGCAGGTGCACAGATATATCATTTTTAAGCTCAAAAAAGATCATTGAGAACTAAAATAAGAGTCTTAAAGGAGCCATTTATTACATATACAAACGCTTTGTCGAAGAAGCACCAAAATAGCCATAAAATGGAGAAATTGGGTTATTCATGGACACCAGCCCTTTGAAAAATCTTAGTTGTAGTATGCTTTTCTCTTTCCTCTTCTCTTTCTTTTTCCTTTCCTATCTCTTTCCTTTCTTTTTCACTTCTATCTACTGATTCCTATTTGCTGAGTGTGGGATAGTACCAAAGTGGGAATTAAATGGGAGAAATAAGAGCAGTGCACTGTATGCAGGATCCTGGGTGACCCGAGGACTCAGTGACCATCAGTCAATATAATGTATGAACTAGTTGGAGGGACACTCAGATATATTGAGGAAGCATTGCAATTGGCCAAGTCTCTACATGGTTCTATCTGCTTTTCAAGTGGCTCAGTTTTAAACGTCTCATGATTTCATCCTGATTTCTGAATCTGCTTCTTGGTCACTTAAATACATTCCTGTGTTTCTACTTATATTTGCCTAATGAATACTCTCACCTTGTTTCTGATGTTTATAACCAATGAGATCATGGGACAATTTTTAAAAATTGCACTAATTTGGGATTGCAGAATACATAATCTTTGAGTCATCCTCTGAATCACCCATGAAAATGCAAAATATTCCAGAGCATGGAACTACACTCTTTAGAACCCTATTCCTAACCCTATGATTCCTTATCCCCTGGGTTTCCCCTAGGCTATATCTATATTCACACACTGGTTAGAAGAATGGCATAGACTTCATAGGAATCCTATCCATTTGAGTGTTTTGAAAACAACTGTGTAATGGTCAGGAACTGGTCTATGGCTGATTGTTTGACTGAAGTCAACAATTCCTCCACCCAACATTTAAAACAAATTTGTGTTTATATTTGAATGGTCTGAACCAAACCAAACTCAACTCTTTGGTATAAAATTTAGCATAAATATTCTGAATTCAGAACCAAATTGTGACAAAATATGATTATTTTTTAATGCACAAATTGAGCTAGAACTTTTCTTTGAGGAAAGCATAACAGATTTTTTCTTTTGGGGTACACTTGTGTTTTTAATCTAAGGATGAATTCTCAGTTTGGAAACTCTCTCTATTAATACAGATTGGCAACTCATTTAACTTATTATAGTCTTAGGGAGTTGCCAGAGGAGGCAGAGGAGGTAGTCAGCCCTGGTCACACCCTTCTTGTAGGCTAGGGGAAGAAACTTAATTCTGGTTT
This sequence comes from Myrmecobius fasciatus, assembly GCA_023553655.1. Taxonomy (NCBI): domain Eukaryota; kingdom Metazoa; phylum Chordata; class Mammalia; order Dasyuromorphia; family Myrmecobiidae; genus Myrmecobius; species Myrmecobius fasciatus. Next base: position 1,220,738 of record JAJPUD010000038.1, on the reverse strand, counting down.
TCTTCTGCCTTTCTATCTTCTATGTATTGTATCTCTCATATAGAGTCTATAGATTTACGTATTTTCCTAATTTAATTTTTTTTTCTAAAAATGGAACCATAACATGACTCTTTTCAACAATGAGGTGATTCAGGCCAGTTCCAATATACTTGTGATGGAGAGAGCCATCGTATCCATGAGAGAGGACTATGGGTACTGAATGTGGATCACATAGTTTTTCCCTCTTTTTTATTGTTGTTTGCTTGTTTTTTGTTTTTTTTTCTTTCATCCCCCTCTCCCATTTTTGGTCTGATTTTTCTTGTACAGCATGATAATTGTGGAAATATATGTAAAAGAATTGTACATGCTCAACATATATTGGATTACTTGCTGTCTAGGGATGGGGGTGGGGAAAGGGAGGAAGAAAAATTTGTAGCACAAGGTTTTGCAAGGGTGAATGTTAAAAAACTATCTTTGCATATTTAGAAAATAAAAAGCTATTATTCAGTTAAAAAATAAAAATGGAACCATAAGCATGCTCTCCAGATTGGGTCTATATATATATATATATATATATATATATATATATATATTTTCATTCTGTAAAGGGAATGAATATGGTCATACCCACAGGATGACAGTACAAAGAAATGTTCTCTCCTGACTGTCTATGCCAAATTTTCCAAGACGTCCCTGGGTTGATCAGGAGATTGCCTCAAGGGATAGAGGCTCTGACAAAGAGAAAGAATCCCTGTTGCTCTTCTTCCTTAATCTATCAGAAGAAACTCAGTCCAGCAGGACTTGTTTCCCACCGTGGCACATTCAGCACTCTGCTTACGAAATGCTTCTTTCCAAATGTACTTCTATGAAAATAACAGTGCGGTAGAAAGAGCACAGAACTAGGAAACCGAAGACCTGTGAACTATTCCTATATTGATTGCTTGACTGATCTCCAATAAAATGTAAATTGTAATAGTAATTGATATAGGTACTTCCCTACACTATTCTGTTGTGGGGTGGACATGGTTACTCTTACTCTTAGTGAACAGGAAATCATGAAATACAATACTTCCACTAATAATAAGCTTCATTTGTCCTAAGGACTATTGTGTTTTACCATTTGCTTTATGGCTGCACCCTAAGGATCCCTGATTTTGCCATTGATGACTATTGATGAGTCCTTAGGACTTTTCTCACTAGCCTTGAAGGTGAGCCAGGACCCTAGCATGGTACACGACAATTAGTAAGCTGTTGGATGCTTACTGAATGAATGACTGGTTGGTTATTCGTTCTTGTTTGTTCTTGAAGAGTACCAAAATGGCATCACTATGTTAGAGTTGAGTTAGTGTGTCTGACTGTGGCTGACCAGACCAACATGAAACTGGAATGCTCTGCCACGAATTCGACACAAATAGTCCAGATGAATGTATGGGGTGGATTCTCTGACTTTGCCCATCTTGCGTTTCTTCTGGGCTGATTCCATTCTGTTTTTCACAGCACCTTCTCTGATGAGGGTACACCATGCTGGGTGGTCCTGTGCCAGTGTCCCTCATGTTATACAATCAATTCCAATGTTCATAAGAGAAACCTTGTATTGCTTCTTCAGAGTACCTTGTGAACATTTGCCCTTTGTGAATTCTCCATAAATGGCCAAATGGACATTGGAACAGCATGGACAGCCCAATGGACTTATATTCTCTGAAGTAGAGTTGGAATGCTTGGCAGTTTAGTTCAGAAAAGAACCACAGTGTCTGGTATCTTGTCCTGCAAGGTGATTTTCAGAATCTTCCTAAGACAATTCAAATAGATGCAATTTAATTTCCTGGCATGGTGCTGGTAGAGTGTCCAGGTTTCACAGACATACAGCAATAAGGTCAGCACAATATTTCTGTAGATCTTCAGCTTGATAGTCAGTATAATACCTCTCTTCTCCAACACTTTCCTTCAGAGCTTCCCAAACACTGAGCTAGCTCTGGCAATGTGTGTGTCAATCTCATTATCAATGTAGACATCTCTGGAAAGTAGATTGCCAAGGTAAGTGAACTTATCCACAGCATTCAAAACTTCTCTATTTGCTGAAACTAATGGTTCTACATATGACAGTGTGGTGTTGGCTGATGGAGTAACTGTGTTGTTTTGGTATTAATTGTTAGGTCAAAATTAGCAAAAGCAACAGAGAATTGATCTGTATGTTGTTGCATCTCAGCTTTGGAGGCTGCATCCAGTGTATAATCATCTGCCAAAAAAAATCATGTACGAATACTTCCTCCACTTTAGTTTTGGCTTGTAGTCTTTTTAAGCTGAAGATTTTACCATCAATGTGGTGACTAACTCTGATGGCATGTTTGTTCTCATTGAAGGTGATTGACACACAGTTGATATGACTGTAGATAATCATTTCACATCCCTGGGCTACTATTTCCTCACTTGTAAAATAAAGGATTTGGAATAGAGGAATATTAAGGGCCTTTTTAGATCCATAATAATAGCTGTCATTTATATATCATTTTTCATTGATTATTTCATTTGATCCTCACACAACAACCCTGTGAAATAGATATTCCACATAATATTGTTGTAATGGGGATTTATACGATAAAGTTTTATCTCTATGGGAATTCAAGGTCAGAAAGGCTCTAGAGAAGGCAATAGAATTTGTGATATATGAGGAATTAAGATTATCCCAGTCTTTAGTAAGATTGAGAGTATACAGGGAAATTGAGCTGTTCCCAACATGCTCTGAGGAAGGAAGCCATGTGACACGGTATAATGGTAGGGATGGAATATGTATGGTGGTATATACAGGGTTAACTTCTCCTTTCTTTCTGCTGCTATAGAGATTCTGATTTTTAAAATTAACATGTTGGGTGACAGCCTCCCAAAGAAAAAAAAATTAAGAAGGTTTTTTTTTAAAGTATACTTTTATATGCATTTAGACTCTATTGTGTATTTTTTTCTTCTGGAGGTGGATGGTATGTTTTTTTGGCCTGACTAACATTTAGAACTGTGTTAGATCATTGTATTTTTTGAGAATAGCCAAGACATTCACAGTAGATCATTATATAATATTGCTATTAATGTGGACAGTGTTCTCTTGGTTCTGCTCACTTCACTTCATATCAATTCATGTAAGTTTTTCCAGGTTTTTCTAAAAGTATTTTGCTTATCATTAGTATAATAGTATTCCATCACAATCCTATATCATGATTTGTTCAGTGATTTCTTCAACTGACGGACATCCTCTTGATTTCTAATTCTTTACACCCACAAAACAAGCTGATATAAATATTTTTGTATATGGTACTTTTCCTTTTTTTAAACCAATTTGTGGTATTGCTAAGCCAAAGGGTAACAGTCTTTGGGGTGTAGTTTGAAATTGCTCCTTAGTTCACGACTTCACTAACAATGCTTTCATGTCCTAATTTTTCCATATCACTTCCAACATTTATTGCTTTTTTTCTGTAGTATTAGCTAATCTGATGGGTATAAAGAAGTACCTTAGAGGTATTTTAATTTACATTTATCTAATTCACAGTGATTTAGGATATTTTTTCATATTACTATAGGTAGCTTTGATTTCTTCTTTTAAAAATTGCCTATTCATATCCTTTGATCATTTATCAATTAAGGAATACTTGTATTCTTTTTTTTTGATTTTGCAAGTTTCTTTTTTTATAAAGCTTTTTATTTTTAAAACACATGCATAGTTTTTAACATTCACCCTTGCAAAATCTTGTGTTCCAATTTTTTCTTTCCTCCTTTCTCCCACTCCCTCCCTGAGATGGCAAGTAATCCATTTTATGGTAAACATGTGCAATTCTTCTATATATATATATATTTCCATAATTATCATGCTGCACAAAAAATCAGATCAAAAAGGAAAAATTATGAGAAAGAAAACAAAATGCAAGCAAACAACAACAAAAAGTGGAAGTAACATGTTGTGATTCACACTTAGTCCCACAGTACTCTCACTGGGTACAGATGGCTCTCTCGATCACAAGTCCATTGGAATTGGTCTGAATCACCTCACTGTTGCAAAGACCCACGTCTATCAGAACTGATCATTGTATAATCTTGTTGTTGCTGTGTACAATGTTTTCTCGGTCCTACTCATTTCACTTAGCATCACTGTCTCTCCATTTTTTTTTCTGAAATCATCCTGCTGGTCATTTCTTACAGAACAATAATATTCCATAACATTCATATACCATAACTTACTCAGCCATTCTCTAACTGATGGGCATCCACGCAATTTCCAGTTCCTTGCCACTACAAAAAGGGCTGCCACAAACATTTTTGCATATGTGGGTTCTTTCCCCTTATTAATTATCTCTTTGGGACACAATGCCTTGCATTTTTATAAATTTGATTCAGTTCTCTCTATATTTGAGAAATGAGGCCTTTAAAATCCCCCAGTTTCTTGCTTTCCTTCTAATCTTGGCTGCTTTGATTTTGTTTCTGTAAAACCTTTAAAATGTAATCAAAATTATTCATTTTATATTCCATAGTGTTTTCTATCTACTGTTTGGTAACAAATTCTTCCCTTATCCATAGATCTAACAGGTAAACTATTCCAAGCTCTCCTAATTTGCTTATGATATCATTATTTTTATTTTTTTAAATTTTTTTTTGCTGAGGCATTTGGGGTTAAGTGACTTGCACAGGGTCACACAGCCAGCAAGTGTTAAATGTCTAAGATCAGATTTGAACTCAGGCCCTCCTGACTTCAGGGGTGCTGCTCTATACACTGCACCACCTAGCTGCCCCGATATCATTCTTTATGTCAAAATCATGTACCCATTTTGACTTTGTTTAGATCTTGGCCTATAACCTAGTTTCTGCCAAACAACTTTCCAATTTTCTTAGCAATTTTTGTTAAATAATGAGTTCTTGCTCCCAAAGTTTAGAACTTTGAGTTTCTCAAACACTATACTATTATGGTTACTTACTTAATTTATTCCACTGATCTACCACTCTACTTAGCCAATGTCAGATTGTTTTGATGCTGCTTTGTTAATACTATTTGAGATCTGGTACTACTAGGCCAGATTTTTTCACATTTTTTTTTCAATAATTCTCTTGATGTTCTTGACTTTTTGTTCTTCCAGATGAATTTTATCATTTTTTCTTGCTCTATAAAATAATTTTTTTGGTAGTTTGATTGGCATGGCACTGAATAAGTAAATCAATTCAGGTAGACTTTGTCATTTTAATTTATCGGCTACACCTATTCATGTGCAATTAATATTTCTCAATTGCTTAGATTTGACTTTATTTATGTGAAGTGTTTTGTAATTGTGTGCATATAGTTCTTGGGTTTATCTTGACAGTAGACTTCTAAATATTTTATATTGTTTGCAGTTATTTTAAATGGAATTTCTCTTTCTACCTTTTGCTGTTGGATTTTGTTAATAACATATAGAAATGTTGATGATTTATGTGAGTTTATTTTATATCTTGCAGCTTTGCTGAAGTTGTTAATCATTTTAACTAGTTTTTTTAGTTGATTCTCTAGGATTCTATAAATATGCTACCACACTGTCTGCAAAAAGTGGTAGTTTTGTTCTTTCATTGCTCATTTTTATTGCTTTTATTTTTCTTCTCTTATTGAAATAGCTAGCATTTTTCATACAATATTGAATAGCAGTGATAATGGGAATCCTTGCTTCACCCTTGATCTTATTGGGAAGGTTTCTTGATTATCTCCATTACAGATAATGCTTGTTAATGGTTTTTAGAGAGATATTACTTATCATTTTAAGGAAAGCTCCATTTATTTCTATGCTTTCTAGTATTTTTGATAGGAATGGATGTTGTGTTTTGTCAAAAGTCTTTTCAGTCTTTGTCAAAATAAAATAAGGATATTTTTGTTGTTTTGTTATTGAAATTGTCAATTATATGATAGTTTCCCTAATATTAAACCAGTCTACATTCCTGGTATAAATCTCAAATGGTGTATTTTTTAAAAAGTTATAGTCATGCCTTAAAATATTAGTGACACTTTCTTTCCCCCACTGAAAAGTATTTTATTTTTTCTAACTACATGGAAAGACAATTTCCAGCATTCATTTTTAGGAGATTTTGAGTTCCAAAGTTTTCTTCCTACCTCTTTCCCTGTATTCTCTCCCAAGATAGCAAATAATCTGATTTAGATTATACATTTACAATCACATTAAACATGTTTCCACATTACTCCACATGTTGTGAAAGAAAAATCAAAACAAAAGCAAAAAACCACAAGAAAGAAAAAACAACAAAAAGTGAAAATAGTATGTTTCCATCTGCATTCAGACTACATAGTTCTTTTTTTTGGATGTGGACTGCATTTTCCATCATGAATCTTTTGGAATTATCTTGAAAAAACTGCATTGTTGAGAAGAAGTAAGTCTATCAGGGTTAATCATTGAAATATGTTGCTGTTAATGTGCACAGCATTCTCCTGTCTCTGCTCACTTTACTGAGCATCAGTTTATGTGAATTTTTCCAGGTTTTTCTGAAATTTCTGCTTATCATTTCTTATAGCATAATAGTATTCCACTACATTCATATATCACAACTTGTCTAGCCACTCCCCAATTGAGGAACATCTCCTCAATTTTTAATTCTTTGCCACCATAAAAAGAGCTGCTGTAAAATTTGTTTTTTGTATATGTCATTTCTTTTCCTTTTTTATGATATCTTTGGGATATGGATAGGGTAGTGCTATTATTGGACCAAAGTTGAGTACAGTTGGGTAGCCCCTTGGGCATAATTTCAAATTGCTTTCCAGAATGGCTGAAACAGTTCACAAATCTACCCACAATGCATTAGTTTCAAATTTTTCTACATCTTCTCCAACATTTCTCATTTCTCTTTTCTGTCATATTAGCCAATCTCATAAATGTAAGGTGGAATATTACTGGCACTTTCCAATAATTCCTCTTTCCCTCAAAACCATGGAATACTCCTTTGCAACAAAGAAGTGCATTTATGTAAAATGAATATATATATTGACCATATATGATAATGTATGTCTCAATGCACTTGTAGTCTACTATTTCTTCACCTCACCAACAATTTATTGAAGTCATGTTTAGGCCCTGCATGAACCAGAGTTTAAACATCTTTCATAGTGGTTTTTCTGATTGTCTTTTCATTTCATTAGGCTAGCAAAGTGGAATTTCCTTCTAAGTAGGTAAGTAAGTCATGCTAACTTTTTTCATTGTGCCTTGTAATAAATTAATGATATCAGATTGGTAGACATATCCTGTGATGTTATCCCTTTTTTTCTACCCCCCTCTTCTCAATCTATCACCCTTTCCCTTTCCCATCATCTTCCCTTCCCTAGGAGGGCAGCCAACCTAGACCATCTAGCCTACACTCAGTGCTTTTTCAGTTAGGTGGTTTTTCTTTACTTGTGATGCCTTATTGTTGAATGAATGAATACTAATAAGATACTTGGATCCTTCTTACAGACCTTGTTTTTAGAATGACTGATTTAGAATGCAAGTTTCACACCAATTGAGCAAAAAACCCAACAATTTTCTTTTCTGAATTGGATTCACATTTGCAGATAGCCCATATTCCACTCCATAGCTGCTCTTCTTGCATTATGAGCAGGTGCAAGGAGCACCTTATAATAAGGAGCTCACACATGTAGCCTGGCATGAGGTACATCATTCCACAGCATGAAATATGGCCTGACACTTTGCAGATAGCCTTTGGTTTATGTACTCAGACAGGGCTGGGACAAACAAGTATGGGTTTTGGCTTTCCAAGATTTAAGCGATCTTGTTCCGGGGCCAGTGAATAAACCTTCTAGTGAAATGCCAGCCCACAAACTCCTCAATATGAAATCTCATAAAAACGCAGTTTTGCATCTGTGTCCATCCCCAACAGGACAGGCGGACATTGTGACTTTGGGAGGCTGGTTGTATTTCTGTCAAGTTGTATGTAGGTCATGAGCAGGACCAAACAACAGAGCTCCCCTTTTCATAGTGGGGGTGGCGATGGTTGTGTTGTTGACCAGATGAGAATCCAGAGGGGTCAAGGATTTCATAGCATATCAAAAGCCCAGTGCCAGAGAGTAGCTGGAGCTACCAGAAGGCCCGAGGGCTGGTACAGCTGGAGCAAGAGGATGCAGCCTAGGGCAGCTTTTGGCTGGGCAGTGCTGGGCATGCTCCACTGATTGCAGTACCAGAGGCCATTGCCAAGAGTGCAGGACATCAGCATGTCTGGGAGACAGATTGCATGGAGAGATTGCTGTGTGGGCTAAGGGAGAGGGAGTGTGAAACTGGATCCAGCTGGAGAGGAAATGGTCAACCTAGGATAGGATTCATTGCCAGAGAGGCAAAGGCATGAGATGTGACTTGGCATTTCTTGGAGAGCATTTGCTCTACATGTTTACACAGAGGCATAACAAATGACTTTAGGCAAATCATGAAGATCCATTCTCAACAGAGGATCCTTTTGAAATCAGAGAACATTCAGTGATGTCATTTTTGAATATTGTGGAGAAAGAATGACTCTCCTCTCCCAAGTTTTCTTTATATTTCTGTATCAGTTTATCTAATACATCCCCAACAAACTATATTTTTCAGTGTAAATAGAACAGTTTCTCAAGGGCAGGGCTGCATGATTTTTGATTTTGTGTCCCTAGGAACTAACACAGTGCTTGGCACATAGAACATGCTTAATAAATGCTTAGTGAGTGGATTCCCTTCTCCATTACCCTATTATTGCCCATTTATGCTCTTCTGAAACACAAAAAAAAGAAAGATAGCTCCTCCTATCTTAATCACCCAAAGAACCCCACATGAGCACAAAGAAACCAGGAAGAATGATGGAGAGGAACAGAGACATTTGCAAAGAGAATATTTTCCATGTTCATTCAGAGCATCTCTCCCCAAATATATAATAGTAATCCCTTATATTGGTATAAAGTTGAGCAGTGTTCAGAGGGATTTCCACACAGATTACCTCATTTGATCCTCACAGTGGCCCCAGGGGAGGCAGGGCTTATTACCTCCATTTTAGAGGTGGGAAAATGGAGGTTCAGGATGGTGAAATGATTTTTCCAAGATCACACTGAGAGGAGACCGGGTCTTCTTACTGTCAGTCCAGTGTTCTCTCCATTGTATTGAGATGTTGTTGATTCATTTTTGCTAACAAAACCCATTGTTTCAACACTGACTGGTATCTACAGCAGCCCATGGGATGTAGCTGAAGCTTTCATTTTCTGTGGGTCCACTGTATATTTCCAAGTTATGATCCTTGGGGATAAAAATGTTTTGCTTCTTGTTATTTAATCTTCAGGGCCCAGAATAGCATCTGGTACATAAGTGCTTAATAAATAAATGCTTATTGATTAATAGATATAGTTGATGAGTATGTGTTGGAAGATGGATCTGTGGATATGGCAGGAGTTCAGGGTGTCAAAATGTTGAAGGCACCAACCAAACTTATACTCCTTTAGCATCTAGGATAAATTAAGTTTAGCACTTGTTCAACAAGGTCAATTAAAATAAGAAATTAGCAGAAGCTTCCTTCCCAGACTTCCCTTCCCCAGGCAAACTTCTGCCCTGCTTTCCCCTTTTTCAATGGTGGACCAGCCTTGCTGTGTCCTAGAGTCTTTGTATTCCCTGCCTTAAATAAATAGATTTGTCAAAAAATGTTGAAGTGAGGTAATTTTCCATGCTACTTTAGTCTGCTTTGTGAAGCTTTTCCTGGACATACATTCACACACACACACACACACACACACACACACACACACACACACACACA
>JAJPUD010000038.1:1165674-1201869 GCA_023553655.1 Myrmecobius fasciatus | reverse complement strand
TCCTCCCTTCCTCCCTTCCTCCCTTCCTTCCTCCCTTCCTTCCTCCCTTCCTTCCTTCCTTCCTTCCTTCCTTCCTTCCTCCCTTCCTCCCTTCCTCCCTCCCTTCCTCCCTTCATCCCTCCCTCCCTCCCTCCCTTCCTTCCTTCCTTCCTTCCTTCCTTCCTTCCTTCCTTCCTTCCTTCCTTCCTTCCTTCCTTCCTTCCTTCCTTCCTTCCTTCATTCCTTCCTCTCCTCTCTCTGTCCTTCTATTATCATATTAGAATGAAAGCTCCTTGAGAGTAAGGATTGTTTTATTCTTCATACTTTTATCCCAAGCACCTAGGACAGCACCTATCATTTACTAAGTGCTTAATAACTGCTTCTGGATTGATTGAATAAAAACCCCAGAAGGAAAAGAAATTCTTAAGTTACATGAAGTACATATGAATTTTAATGACTCTGAGTAGTGAATAGCACTGTCCAGGGGCTAGGTTCTCAGATACCAAGCAGAGGATGGTTCATTTGTACCATGTGCCCCTGCTACTCCACCCCAAGTCTGGGCCTTTGTAGCCACTGATCAATGGTTTCTCAATTTGCTGCCTGGAGTGGAATTTGGACATATCTAGGGCCCTTGTCTACTAGCAAGATGGCAGCAGGGTCACAGGAGCATAGATTTAAAGCCAGACAGAGGCCCTAGAGAGCATTTGAATCCCAATCTCTCACTTTACAAAAGGAAAAACTGACTCCTAGAGAACTTAAGTGACTTGCCTAGATGTACAGCATCTGGACAGAATTTGAATTCAGGTCTTCCTGACCTCAACTTTGGTTGCTTCTTAGCTATCTACAAAGGCCCCATACTGCTTTTGCTTCCAAATAGGAAGAAAGAGGTCCAGGAAACATCCCCTTATAGCACAAGCTATGAGGGAGAAGTCAGTTTACTCAGAATCAGAGAAAACTGTGGTTTTCTTGGGTCTCCTTCCAGTGTCTAATCTAGCTTGGTGTGTGTGTGTGTGTGAAAGAGAGAGAGAGAGAGAGAGAGAGAACCTCATTGACTTCTTAACTCATTTGTGGCCTAAACCTCAGATTTCCTTGAGTCTCAAGGATCTGGTGATGGGGGAAGTCCACATTTAGGGCAACTTTGAGTGCTGTTTGCTTTTCCTGTAAGGCAGATTGTTCCTCTGGCTGAGAACTCTTTCTCTCGCTCCTGCTAACACCTGATTAGCATTAGCTTGTAATGGAAGGTGGCCTGTGAACTGCTCCCTTGGACCTATTAATTTGACCGCAATCAATGTAGCTGAGGTTTGCACTCCAGTGCTCCGGTATCCACAAGGATGCTCGATCAGCTAATGCACACACCACCTTTCTGATTTGTCCTACTTTGAGAATGAAATACCAAGGTTCTCATTGGGAAAGACAGGCCTTCCACTTCTGAATGAAGAAGGAATTGTCTCCTGAAGCTCCTGGGGCCTTGAAGCAACCAGGAGAAGGCAATCTCAGGCCAACTGGTAGACCTGCCCTTTCATGGAACAAAATCCTCAGTGTGCCTAGAGATAGCCTGGGTGGAAAACTGGTCACTGAAGGCACAGAATCTGCAAGGAGGGAAAGCCTGTCCTTTTTGGGGGTCTCTGGGCAGTTCTGAACCCACAGGAGGAAATCTGAAGGCTAGTCCCATTAGCTCTGACTAACAAAACAACAGCCCCACGAACCTTCAAACCACAATCCCCTCTTACCACGTTTTCATCGTGACTCCCTTCCTCTTCCTCTTTCCCAAGTAGATCTAACAACTTCTCTTTTATCAGCTGAAAAAAAGACAGACTTGTATGGGCTCAAATATTAGGACCACACAAAATCATCACATCTCAGTTTCTTAAATTGTAACTTATGACCCTTCCCATGAGGTCTGGGAGGGACACAAAAGTATGATTTATTATCAATAAATGTTTGATTTATATACCTATTTTCTATACCTTTATACCCAAGGTCACTTGAAAATTTCTTGGGTGAAAAAGGGCTGCGAGTGGAAAATGTTTAAGAAGCCTTGCCATATACAAGAGGAGGGCAACTTTAGACTAAGATTGATTAAATTAAAATAACAAACAAACAAACAAATGAATGCACACATATATTAAATATGTATATATACATACATATACATATATGTGCATATACATACTTATATATACATAGAATATATTATATATGGGAAATATTTGGAATTATATATTTGGCATAAATATTATTTTATTCATACACACACATTACACACATATATACACATAGTATAAAATAAAGTAAAAATCTACTAGTTCAAGGTGGGAGAAAATGGCTTAACACACTTGATCTTCTGACAGGAAATGTCCAAATACTGCTCTAGGCTAAAATGGGATTTTTCTATACTGTATATTGTTCAGAATAGGTGAACCATTGGCCTGGGGCTTAGAAAGATGCATAATATACACATTTATACAGATCAGTACATAGATTTGTGCCTATAGTGCACAGATAGAGCCATGCATACTAACAATCTATTGTTCAGAATAGGCAGCTCGGAGATAAACACACACATGTACATATGTACATATCCCAGAAACTGGAGCTTTTTTTCTAGTTGGAGGCTGAAACTGGAAATAAAGGTAGGCAGGTCTGAACGGTGGGTATTGTGGAAGAAAGGAAATGGGAGTATAGGAAAAAAGAGAGGATAGAAAGGGGAAGGGAAAGGAGGAGAGAAAATGAGAGAAAAGAAGGGAAATGAGAAGGAAGGAAAGTGAGGGGAAAGAAAGGAGGAGAGAAGAAGAGGAAGGGAAGGAGGGGTGTTTCATTCTGTGTCTTGGGCATAGCCTTGACCTTTTATTTGGGTCCCTCAGGATCCACATAATCACACCCATTGTAACTACTTAATGTTAGAAACCATGTTCTTTTTTTCTCTTCCTAGTGTAGAGCTCTACTCACAGAGAGATTTCAGTTACTATTATTGCTGATGGGTTTAAGGTCTAGCCATCAGTCTTTGGGGGTAGACAGGACTGAAGGGAAGGATCAGTGGGGATGGCTGGTCACAGTATCCAAGATCAAGAAGTAGAAGAAATCCTAAAGGCCTCCAGTCTTGGCTCATTCACTTTACGGATGAGGAAGCTTTGGTGTCTTATCCAAGCTTCCCCACATATTAAGCATTAAAAGTGGGATTTGAATTTAAGACTCTTGAGTCAGTGCTTTGTCCACAGAACCATGCTCTCCTTCTTGTGGTTTGTGGAACAGTAGATCTTATAGCTTGGTCTGTAAATTTGGGGACTGTAATGTTGAAAGAGGACCTTTGGGTCAGTGTCCGGGAGCATCACATTTCACAGACATTTCAAAACAAGTATTAATCTTACCTCATAAATGTAATCAAAGAGCTCTAGGATTGTAAGGATACTAGCACCGATAAACAATCCCATCTGACCACCAATGTCCCCTGTAGAGAGAAGAGAAAAGCCCATTTTTATTTTTCTCAGGAAGGGAGCTTTTGTGGGATGTGGCTCATGTACTCTCTTATAAAACCTTGCCAAAAATCTTCATAGCTCTGTCTGGAGAGGGGAAGCCATAATACAGAACAAGAAAGAAGCCTTGGGCTATCTCCCAGGTCAGGATGAGAGTCAAGATTAGCACTCACAACTTGCATGCAGCCATCATTATAGAATCTACATTATCTCTGTTGTTCTCTCTTTGAATGAGGGCTAGATATTCCTTCCTTTGGAGTTGACCAAGAACATATGGCAGAAAAAAGCCAAAATAGGCCATCTTTTGCCTCAATTCTTACCTAGTATTTATTTATTTATTTGCTGAGGCAATTGGGGTTAAGTGACTTGCCCAGGGTCACACAGCCAGGAAATGTTAAGTGTCTGAAACCAGATTTGAACTCAGGTCCTCCTGACTTCAAGGCTGGTGCCCTATCCATTGCACCAACTAGCTGTCCCTCTTACTTAGTATTTAATCACTGAATGGGTGCTGTCTCAGACACACTGAGACCTTCTGAAGACTTTAGCTTAGCTTAAAAAGATCTCCCATTCCATCTAGGACCATTTCCAGTCCTCCTGATCTGTATCTGGCCACTGGACTAGAAGGCTCTAGAGAGGAAGGTAAGGTAGGTGACCTTGCCCAGCTTTCCCTAACTTAAATTCAATTCCCTTTTATGCCATGGTATTACTTCCCTGATGTCCTGGTTCTCTTTGAGAATGAAGGACAAACAAGAACAAGAAAATATAGCTGCCAGGTGGCCTGAGATAAATCCATAGTTGGCTGAGACAGTTTTCCAGAGGTTGGTGCCCAGTGATCTTCCCTCATGGCAAACTCTTATTGTGAGTATTTATATCTTCCTCTGTATATATGAGTTCCCTACAGATGGTGGGGTCTTCCAGATGTTCTTCCTTGCAAAAGATAATTCTGTAAATCATACAATTTCTGTGGACCTCAGTTTCCTGAACTATAAAATGAGGGTGTTGGACTTGGAGATCCTTTTCAGCACGAGGGTCTATGATGCTTTCTTGATCTGTGGCTTTCTTATGGGACAATTAGGTGGCTCAGTGCTTAGATCACTGGGCCTGGTGTCAGGAAGATCTGAATTCAAATTCGGTCTCAGACACTAGCTGTGTGACCCTGGGTCAGTCACTTCACTCCATTTGCTTTGATTTCCTCATCTATCAAATGAGCTGGAGAAGGAAATGGCAAACCACTGCATTATCTCTGCCACAATAACTTTACTTTTTATTTTTATTTTATTTATTTTATTAAAGCTTTTTATTTGCAAAACATATGCATGGGTAATTTTTCAGCATTGACCCTTGCAAAGCTTTTTGTTACAAATTTTTCTCTCCTTCCCTCCACCCCCTCCCCTAGATGACAGGAAGTCTAATGTTAAATATATTAAAATATATGATAAATCAAATATATGCACACATATTAATACAATTATCTTGCTGTATGAGAAAAATTGGATCTACAAGAAAAAAAACCTGAGAAGGAAAACAAAATGCAAGCAAACATCAATAGAGAGTGTGAAAATGCTATGTTGTGGTCCACACTCAGATTCTGCCAAGATAACTTTAAACGGCGTCAGAAAGAGTCTGACATAACTCAGTAAGTTGCCTTTCTTTTTACCTTGTTTCTCTTTCTTTTTTTTTTATATAAAGCTTTTTATTTACAAAACATATGAGTGACCTTTCAACATTGACCTTTGCAAAAACTTTTTTTTTTCCCAAGCTTTTCCCCTCCTTCCCCCCACCCCCACCCCTAGATGACAGGTAATCTAATACATGATAAATAGGATAAATTATATGACAAATACAATACATGTATACATATCTATACAGTTATCTTACTGCACAAGAAACATCAGATCTAGAAAGAGAAGAAGGAAAAAACAACCTAAGAAGGAAAACAAAATGCATGGAAATATTCACAGAAAGCATTAAAATGCTGTGTGGTGGTTCACTCTCAGTTCCCACAGGCCTCTCTCTGGATGTATATGACTATCTTCATCGCAGAACAACTGGTTTGAATCACATCATTGTTGAAGAGAACCATGTCCATCAAAATTGATCATCGTATAGTCTTGTTGCTGTGTATAATGTTCTCCTGGTTCTGTTGATTTCACTCAGCATCAGTTCATGCAAGTCTCTCCAGGCCTCTTTGAAATCATCCTGCTGGTTGTTTCTTATAGAACAATAATATTCCATGACATTCATATACCATAATTTATTCAGCCATTCTCCAATTGATGGGCATCCCTTCAGTTTCCAGTTTCTTGCCACTACAAAAAGGGCTGCCACAAACATTTTTGCACATGTGGGTCCCTTTCCCTCCTTTAAAATCTCTTTAGGATATAGGCCCAGTAGAAACACTGCTGGGTCAAAGGGTATGCACTGTTTGATAACTTTTTGAGCATAGCTCCAAATTGCTCTCCAGAATGGTTGGATCCGTTCACAGTTCCACCAACAATGTATCAGTGTCCCAGTTTTCCCACATCCCCTCCAACAGTTATCATTATCATTTCCTGTCATTTTAGCCAATCTGACAGGTTTGTAGTAGTATCTCAGAGTTGTCTTAATTTGCATTTCTCTGATCAATAGTGACTTGGAGCACCTTTTCATGTGACCAGAAATAGTTTCAATTTCTTCGTCTGAAAATTGTCTGTTCATATCTTTTGACCATTTATCCATTGGAGAATGGCTTGAATTCTTATATATTTGAGTCAATTCTCGATATATTTTAGAAATGAGGCCTTTATCAGAACCTTTGGATGTGAAAATATTTTCCCAGTTTACTGCTACCCTTCTAATCTTGTCTGCATTCATTTTGTTTGTACAAAAACTTTTTAACTTGATATAGTCAAACTAATCTATTTTGTGATTAATGAGAACCTCTAGTTCTTCTTTGGTCACAAATTCCTTCCCCCTCCACAGGTCTGAGAGGTAAACCATCCTACATTGTTCTAATTTGTTTATAATATCATTCTTTATGCCTAGATCATGAATCCATTTTGACCTTATCTTGGTATATACCTTGTTTCTCTTAAATTTTCTAGTAAAGTCACTCATTGTCTTGAATGAGGGAAGAGAAAGAAAGCAGAGATGCTCATGAGACTGGGGGGGGGGGGAGGTCTAGTGATGAGAAAACTTCTGGGCTATGTTCCAGGACTCAACCTCAGGAAAACAGTGAGGGAAAGGGAAGCCTATTCTGCTCAGTGTGTGTCCCAATTGCAGTTTCCCAAATAGAGATGGGGTCCATTATGAGAGGCTCGATAAGATCAAGGGGTCATAGACAGATAGTCTTACCCAGATCAGGCTCTGGATAAACACTAAGGAAGTGGACTACTGTGGTCATGGGGCTCTTGGAGACAATCTAGCCCAAACCCTCTCTTTTTAGAGTTGAGAAAAATGGGGTTCAAAGGGGTTGAATGACTTGTTTAAGGACACAAAGGTAGTATCAGCTTTTGAACCCAGATTACATGGTTTAAATCCAGCATCCTTGACACTGCACCAAACTATTTGAGAGACTCATCTTTCTGAGTTCAAATCCAGCCTCAGAAACCTACTATCTAGTTCACCTTGGGCAAGTTACCTAATCGGGTTTGCCTCAGTTTCCTCATTTGTAAAATGTATTGGAGAAGGAAATGACAAACCATTCCAGCATCTTTGTCAAGAAAACCTCAAACGGGGTCACAAGAGTCAGATGTGACTAAAAAAAATGACTAAACAGCAACAAATAATATATCATTTCTATAATTTTGAGGTTTGCAAAGCATTTTAATTGTCATCTCATTTCACAACAAACTTGTAAAGTAGGTCTTATTATTGTCCCCATTTTATAGATGAAGTAATTGAGTTTGATAGAGAAATTTTTTTTTCTTTAAGGATTTATTACTAGTGTCTGAGGCAGGATTTGAAATCAGTCCTTCCTGATTCTAAGCACAGTGCTCTATCCATTTTGCCACCCAGAATAGAAGATGGGAGCACTGGTAAGAATGGGATACCCATCTTACTCTGCCCCCCGACCCCTACAACGGGAAGAGATTTCATTGTCTGCTATTTCCCCTGAATTTCAGTGTCCAGACTTAGATCAAGATAAATGCAAGGTAGATGCAGAAGTATTGGACTGAGACCCTGACCCAAAGGTGACTTTGGAGGAGCCTCCTCTTCCCCCATCCCTTTCTCCATCTGCTTTCATTTCTTCCTCTTAAAGAAAAGTGAGGGAGTCAGATAAGGTGGTCTCTGAGGCCTTTTCCAGTTCTGATATTCCATGATGCTCTACTCAGAAGATTCAAAGAGCCTTTAACCTTACACATAACAGATTCTCAATAAAAACCTTGTTAAGTTGAAATGACTAGAATTCACATGGGGAGACAGTGATCCAGTAAAGCCTCACTAATGTGAGGTTCATTGATTCAGAATTTGGGGTAATTCAATCTCATTTCATTCATTCAATGCACATTTTAAGTGCCTACTACATGTCCTATGTTAGGCAAGATACAAAGATAAACAAGGCAATTTTGTATGAATAAAACACACAAAATGCTTTCATCCACTGAATTCTTAGGGTTTCAATCATATTAGAGAATTTCAGACTAGAATCAACAACTATTTTTTACACGGCTTCTTTTCCTGCTATGAACTCCAAGCCAAATAGAGAATAATAGTTATAGTGGAAGGAGTTGGTTTGGAAATCACTGGACCTTGGTTCCAATCCAACTAATTGCCGGTGTTAGTCAAGTTACCTTCTTCCTTTGTGAAAGTGAGAAGTTAGATTAGATGTTCTCCAAGGTCCTTCTTAGTTTTAATATTCTCAGCTCTAAAATTCAATGTTCGAATATTCTATGTTCTAAGGCCTCTTCCAGGGATAATATTCTATGTTCTAAAATATTGTGTTTTAACATTCTATGTTCCAAGGTCTCTTCCAGGGTTAACAATTGTTCTAACAGTTCTGTTGTCTAACATTCTGTGTTCCAAAGCCTTTTCTATTCCTAATATTCTATGTTCTAACAATTCTTTTTTCTAATACCTCTTCTAACACTGACATTTTATGTTTAAAGGCTGCTTCCGGGGCTAATATGGTATGTTCTAATAATTCTTTGTTCTAATATCTCTTCTACTGCTGTCATTCTATGTTCTAAGGCCTCTTCCACAGAACATTCTATGTTCTAAGGCTTCTTCCAGATCTAACGTTCTATGTTCCAGGATTAAAATGATATAATTTCAGCTATCCAAAAAATGGAATGGATGTCTTTAGAGGTAGTGAGCTCCCCTTCAAGGGAGGCATGCTAGCAATGGTTGAATGGCCATTTGTGTAACATTATAGAAAGGGTATCTTTTTCAGGTCTGGGTTACTCTAAAAAGTTGCTTGGAGGAAGAGAGGGTCCATTCCAACTATGATACTCTGACTCTGTGAAAACTACCTCTAAAATTTCACATATTATACTGTGAACTTTTTGAGAGCAGGGATTATCTTTTGCCTTTATGTTCCCAGCCCTTAGCACAGTGCCTGATACATAAACTCTTAAGGTGTTAATATGTGGCCTTTGGATTAAAACGTAATTGGGAAATATCTAACAACTTATATAAGAAATGCAATAGATCATAGATAATATTAGAAAGTGATTTTCTAAATCAATATGTGCTCTCCAGGGAGCCTTATTTATGGTTTGGTAACCCCTTTTTATTTGAATTTGACACCACTGATGTGTATAAACACATACATTCACCTAATTCCCAATAGTATTCTTCTACTAAGTTTGAATATTTTCAGTGATGGGGAGCTTACTACTTGTGAAGGCACCTTATTTCACTTTGGGACATTTCTATTAGAAAACTCCTTTTTAAATGAAAGCTTTTTATTTTTCAAAACATATGCATGGATAATTCTTTAACATTAACTCTTGTGAAACCTTGTGTTCCAATTCCCCCCCTCCCCACTTCCTCCACTTCCTCCCCTAGTTGGCAAATAGTCCAATATATATTAATCGTGGTAGAAACATATGTTAAATCCAATATATGAATACATATTTATACAATTATCTTGCTGCCCAAGAAAAATCAAATCAAACCAGAAAAAAATGAGAAAGAAAATTAAATTCAAGCAAAGAAAAAGAGTTAAAATGCTATGTTGTGATCCACACTCAGTTTCCTCAGTTCTCTCTCTGGGTGTAGATGGCTCTCTTCTCCAGTGATCCCCAAGATCATTGTAATTGGCCTAAATCATTTCATTGTCGAAAGGAGCCACATTCATCAGAATTGATCATCATATAATATTGTTGTTGCTGTGTATAATGATCTCCTGGTTCTGCTGATTTCACTCAGCATCAATTCATGCAAGTCTCTCCAGGTCTTTCTGAAATCGTCCTGCTGGTCATTTCTTACAGAACAATAATATTCCATAACATTCTTATACCATAATTTATTCAGCCATTCTTCAATTGATGGGCATCCATTCAGTTTCCAGTTTCTAGCCACTACAAAAAGGGCTGCCACGAACATTCTTGCACATGTGGGGCCCTTTCCTTCCTTTAAGATCTCTTTGGGATATAAGCTCAATAGAAACACTGAGAAAACTCCTTTTTTATACTTAATTGGAATCCTTTTGTAAAGGCAAGCATTCTATTGAAATTCTGCTGAAATCACAGAATCCTGTAATTTATCCAGAATTATCTTTGGTCTTTGATATCACACATTTCCAGGGGCCTGTCATAGGCTCCTCAAAATTGTGCTTTGAATCTCTAGGGGAAACTGGTGTCAAATGGCCTATGGAATTCTGGGAATTTATACATTCTGTAGGTGCCATCAAACCACACACATTTCAGTGAAAGGTCAGAGAAGGCAGGGGCAATGAGGGCCCTCATTTTGCCCTTTTCTGGGGAACTCTTGCCACCCAGAGCTAACTTTGGGGTCTTCTGGATGTAAGGGTCTCCATAGGTGGGGGGCATACCTAGTCTGCTCTGTCTACTTCTGCCTTCTCCTCTCCAGCTCCTGTCTCCAGGGGCTCTTCTCTGGGGACTACTATCCTTTCCCCCAATTTCAGACCATTAATTTGGGAGTGAAGGATCATAGAATCGGCAAGAACTGAGTTAAAATCCTACCTCTGAATCTACTAATTGTCTGATCCTGAGCAAGTCATAACCTTTCAGCCTGTTTCCTCAATTAATAATAATAATAATAAATAATAACAACACCTATCTCTCACGTTATATTAAATGAATAATGTAATAATGCTTTGAAAACCTAAATCACTACATAAATCATAGTCATTATTATTATTATAGAAGAAAGAACAGACTACTACAGGGAAAGAGATTTACTCACCCAAAGTCATGTAATGAGGGGTGTGGGTAGAGATGGGATGAGATAGCTAAGGTCTTCTGAATCCCAGATCATGCTATTCCCACCATGTTACTTAGCCTTTTAAAAAAATTTTGCTGTTGTTTTTTTGAAGACATTAGGGTTAAGTGACTTATCTAGGGTCACACAGGTCATAAGCATATGAAGCATTTAAACTCAGGTCCTTTCGACTTCAGGGCTGATGCTCTAACCACTGTACAACCTAACTGCCCTTCTTAAGAGGTTTAAATGCTTAGTAAAGGACCTGATATACAACAGGCATTTAATAAATGCTTGTTGACTAACCGACTTAGAAATAAAACACAAAGGTTCCCCATTTCTTGGATTGAGAAAACAGCATAAGCTTTACAAAATAACAAGAACAACTCATTCTTAGAGCTGTCCAAGGCTTATTTTTTTTTCTTACAAGTGAGGTGTACAAATGTCAATTACTCCCATTTTACAGAAACCGAGGTTCACAAAGATTAAGTGACTGCTCCAGGATAGATCTAAGTTTGGAACCCAGATTGTCTGACTCCAGGCCAGGCATTTTCAGTGGCACTACCTGGAGGGATACCAAAGAGATCCCTGCCTGCCCACACCATCACCACCCACCCACCTCCATCTCTGGTGAGATTTTTAGAAAGACATGAATAGCAAATCTGACTTACCAAGTAAGGCTGCGACTTCATATGCTTTCTTCTGCTCAATTGTCTCATAATTGAGTGCTTCAAAAAATATATCCAGAACGAGAATGTTCTCTCTGTTGAAGGAATATTTAGAAGTACATAAGCAGGCTACCCAACTCTCTTTTCTCCTTTTCCTTCACTAATTTTCCTTTTCTCCTTTACTTCTCTTTTCCCTATATCTGCCTGATCTGGCCTCCAGGTCCATGAAATTGTGTCATCAGGATAAGAGTTAGGATTAGGGATAGGCAAGGTGACATTTTCCTTGGGTGAATTGAGAGGGATGCTTTTTAAGGTTATTTTTTTTGTAAGTGCATATCTTTAAGACCAGAAAATCTGCTTTCAGGAGCACATGGGAATTTAGTCCATGAGAAATAAAAAACTCTTTAAGTGGGATGGCAAGGGCTGAAAGCACCAGTGCTCTCTCCCAATCTGCTCTGGAGGCGCAGGAACTCAGCCTTTCATAGGGTGGACATAGGTCAAGTATTAGTTAGCTACAAGCCCCATTTTGTTGCTGTTCAATCATTTCAGTCTTTAGCTGGGGAAGGAAATGGCAAATCAAACTGGAGTGGTTCGTCCTTTCCTTCTCCAGCTTATTTGACAAATAAGGAAACTGAGGCAAACAGTTAAGTGACTTGCTCAGGATCACACGGCGGGTAAGGGTCTTAGACTGGATTTGAACTCACAAAGATGAGTTTTCTTGACTCTAGCACTCTATTCACTATGATGCCATCTAGCTTCCTATAAGCCTTTTAGCACTCCTTTTATCATCCCTCTCAGCTGGGCGTGAAATGGAATAATAATATTAACAACTAGCATTTACCCAGTTTTAAGATTTGCAAAGTACTTTGTAAATATTAGCTCATTTTATCCTCTTCATGATCTTGGGAGGTAAATGCCATTATTTTTAATTTCTAGATAAGGAAATGGAGATATCAAGAAATTACATGGCTCACCTAGGGAGATACAGATATAAATATCTTAGGCAGGATTTGAACTCAGGTCATACTGCCTCAAAGTCTAGAGTTCTACAATGGTACCACTGAGTTGCATTTAGATGCTGGGATCTGGAACTTCATTCCCCTCTTCCTGCCAAGCATCAGGCAGGCAGTGCTTTTGCAGGGAGGTTCCTCATGCCAGGAACTGTATTTAGCAGCCCTAGCTTGGTGGGGAGGGCTGTAAAGAGGAAAGTGTGAGATTGGGAGGGAGCTTCTGGTGGAAATTAATCCATCCTGTTTTGCACTAGGAAGCAGACAAGGCACCAAGACACATCTCAGCAGTCAAAGTAATTGTGCTCCTGGAGAATATCTACAAAGCAGCAGGGCTTGGCAAATCCTGCTGTTTCTTCTCTCAATAGAGTCTGCTTGCAGAGAGATTCAAAGCACACATCTCCCAGTGAGCTGCAGTCATAGGAGAACAAAAAGGATTCTAGGTGTGTGTGTGGGGGAGTAGATCACCATTTCAAAGTCCCTGGAGGCTGGTTGGTGACATAATGTCTTAACAGCCTTTGGGAAGCATCATAGCTGGAGCCGGGAGACATTTGTCAGTTATTAACTGGGTGACTTGAGCTTCTTCATCTGAAGAATGGGAATAATAATGTTTACTACATAATTCAGAGTGAATATGGTATAAGTCTCATGAAGACAAGAAAGGATGATGGTTTCATCAGCATGGGGAAGATACTAGTATGGGAATCCTTTATATCTGGAGATTTCAGCTGGTCTGTGATTTAATAGCAGGTTAAGTGACTTGATTAGGGTGATATAGTTCACAGAAGATTATGTCTTAAGAAAACTAAATATATATGAGTGATCTGTCCCATCTTTTTTTGAGAAGGCAATTTATTTTTTGATCTAACTTTTCCCACCATGAAGAAAGATTTGTGCCATCAGCTTCCTTTCCTGTACTCTGTTATGTTCCTGCCTCCTATCTCCTCCCTATCTTATATATCATCTTCATCCATTTTACTCACGAGATATACTTTTCTGATCTGTTAAATTTCTTCTCAAGATACTTGGCCGAAGTCTTGCTGGGAATCTTCACCATGGAGAGCTCCTTATTATAGCGGGTCAGGTTACAGGGCGTCCTGCAGAGACAGTAATTACTGTCCTTTTCAGCAAGTAGACCTAGTAAAGAGAGACAGGCAGCACTCAGTTCCAATGATGGTCACCTCCTTAATTTGAATACTTCTACATGTGGGGAACTCACTAGCTTATAAATGGAGCAGTAGTGTCACCAGGATATTTGTTTGTGAGGATTGGACCTTGAGGACCCCTTTCCCTGAAGGATGCTTTTATCAAGCTTGCATGTTCATTCATGAGATGCTTGGCTCCTTAAGGATCCCTCAAGAGAGGGAAAGGGACCCACATGTGCAAAAATGTTTGTGGCAGCCCTTTTTGTAGTGGCAAGAAACTGGAAATTGAAAAAATGCCCATCAATTGGAAAGTGGCTGAATAAATTATGGTATATGAATGTTATGGAATATTATTGTTCGGTAAGAAACGACCAGCAGGACGATTTCAGAGAGGCCTGGAGAGATTTGCATGAGCTGATGCTGAGTGAAATCAGCCGAACCAGGAGAACATTATACACAAGACTATACGATGATCAATTTTGATGGACATGGTTCTCTTCAACAATGATGTGATTCAAACCAGTTCCTATTGTTCAGCGATGAAGATAGTCATATACGTCCAGAGAGAGGCCTGTGGGAACTG
The DNA here is from genome assembly GCA_023553655.1 of Myrmecobius fasciatus. Classification (NCBI taxonomy): domain Eukaryota; kingdom Metazoa; phylum Chordata; class Mammalia; order Dasyuromorphia; family Myrmecobiidae; genus Myrmecobius; species Myrmecobius fasciatus. The sequence goes on along the minus strand of JAJPUD010000038.1, from coordinate 1,187,649 downwards.
AGTGTGAACCACAACAAAGCATTTTAATGCTTTCTATGAATATTTCCATGCATTTTGTTTTCCTTCTTAAGTTGTTTTTTTCTTCTTCTCTTTCTAGATCTGATGTTTCTTGTGCAGTAAGATAACTGTATAGATATGTATACGTGTATTGTATTTGTCATATAATTTATCCTATTTAGCATGTATTAGATTGCCTGTCATCTAGGAGTGGGGGGTGGGGGGAAGGAGGGGAAAAGCTTGGGGAAAAAAGTTTTTGCAAAGGTCAATGTAGAAAAATCACTCATATGTTTTGTAAATAAAAAGCTTTATTAAAAAAAAAAGGATCCCTCAAGAGAGTCTATATACCCATCTCTAAAATGGGTTCTATAGGGAAACAACTGATTCCACTATAAGTTAGAACCCAGTGCAGGACTGATGTTGAGCACCACTGCATAGTGAAGTGTCTAAGGAATTTCAGAGCCAATAAGTTCTGTGGGTTTTGTTTCCTTCCATCCCTTTAGCTTCTTTCAGGGGGAGTGGAAAAGAGACAGTTAATATTAGATTTACCCACCTGAAATCTCTGCTTTGTGGCATATGGTGCCCATGAATCAAGTGATAAAAGCATTAAACCTTACTCTTATCTTTGATATTTTCTTCCTTTCTTCTTATTTCTAAGTCTCCTCTGTATCATTTTTTAAAGAGGATCATAATAAGAGCTGATGGGAATTCACAGGCCATCTAGTCCAACCCCTCATTTTAAAGATATGGAAAATAAGGCCCTGAGAGAGTTCATTGACTTGCCCAAAGGCATGAAGAGTCCAGATTTGATATCAGGCCTTTTCATTCCAAATCCAACACTTTTTTCTCAGCAGCACACTGTCTGGTCCTTTGGGCAGTGTGGATTCTATCAGATTCTTAAATCAGAAAAGTTTCCAGATCTTTGCCAATTGTTGTTTCCTCTCCCTTCACCCCCCAAACCCCAGTCACACAGCAGGTTCCCCACTGCTCTGGGGGGGATCAAAATGTGAGTCCAGAACTACCTCCCTCTGGCTTCTAGCCACTCAGAAGTCTCCTCTGAAGCCGCTAGAAAGAGTTAGATATTGCTTAAAAATTCTCTCTGTTCATGTGTTTGCAAACCGCTTTGTGAAGTGCTGGGCAAGACTGCTTCGGAGAGGAGAGAGATTCAGGGCCTTCGATGGACTTGCTCGTTATTTTTCCCAGCAGGCTCCCCAGGAATGATCATCATTATTCCTGCCTTTTCTGGGGCCTGGATGTGTGCCAGGAAGGCCAAGGTTTTGGGCCAGGGGACCTTAGCTCATGTAAGATAACTGGAATGGAGTCCTCTTTGTGTTAAATCAATCATGTAAAAAGCAGACTCGACTTCTTCGTAATGTGCCATCTTTCATGTCTGAAGGTGACCCTACCTAGCATCAGTAAAGCTTGTTACTCAGAATGGTTTTTCCTCCAGATCTTTCTCAGTCTCTCATTTCTCTCTTTACTCTCCAACTTCTGTCTGTTTCTAAGTCTTATCTTCTCCCATCTTCCCCTGTGTCCTTCCCATCTCTTAGCTTTCTTTCTGTTCCCCAAATCTGTATTTTTCCTCTCCTAATTTCCCAAGTATCTCTCCACTCCAATTCTCACATTAGTACTCCTATCATGCTTTAGGGCAGGGTTCTTAATGTTTATTGTCCCCTGGATCCCTTTGGAAGTCTAATGGACCTCTTCAAAAAATGCATAAAAAGAAAATGCATAGGATTATCAAGGAAACCAGTTATTCTCCATTACCTCTTTCCCCTCCCCATCTTCCCTCTTTCCCCTGGTCTCAGCTTCATTCTTCATCTTCTCTTAATCCCTTGGCTCTCTCTCTACCTTTTGACCCTCACTTTACTCTTCATTTTCTTTCCATATTCTAGCCCTTTCTCTTTCCATTTCCCATTCACTACCTACCTACCTACCTACCTAACTAACTAACATTCTCATCTGATCCTTAATTCACTATCTTTTATTTCCTGGCTCTTTCCACATCTTCTGACCACCAATTCTTTCTATCTTTTCATCTTTTAATCCTTCCTCTTTCTATTTCCCATCCTCTCTCCATCAACTGGTCCTTTGTGTGCCTCCTGGTTCTCAGTTTATTGTCTAGCTCATGGACTTCTCCCCATTCACTGAGTTTTTTCCACTTCCCATCCTCTCTCCATCAACTGGTCCTTTGTGTACCTCCTAGTTCTCAGTTAACTGTCTAGCTCATGGACTATTCATTGAGTTTTTTTCACTTCCCATTCTCTCTTCATCATCTGGCTCCTGGACTTCTCTCTTTTCTGGGTATCTTTTGGTCCTCTGTTCGCTGGTCTCTCATCTGATGAGTTTTTCTGCACTTCATTCTCTCTCCATTACCTGAACCTCTGTCTATTTTTTCACCATCCCTCTCCACTCACTATCATCTCTATATCTAATCTCGCTCTCTCTACATTAACTTTCTCCTCTTTCTTCATCTTCTCTCCATATCTTGGCCTTTTCCCATTCCTTTTCTCATTAATTTGTTTCCATCAGACTTGTCTCATGGATGCTCAGAACCATCACTCCTGGCCTTTTCCCACCATTACAAAAGAAGGAGAATCCTTTTCCCTTCCTCTGAGAGAAATAAATTGTTGAGAATACTGACCTAAGGCTGGCTCCGCACACTCCTTGTGCTGCTCTGGGGTACAGAAAGGGGCATCCCCTGTATGGACAGAAAACAGTGATAAAGCAACTCAGGAACTTGCACATGATGCTTTCTCCAGCATGGGACCCACCATTCAGAGAAGAGACCTTTCTTAGTTTGCATCGCCAATGAGTAGTGAAGAAGATAGGAATACGGTTTCTAATAATAAATAATTATTCCTATCATGATTTAGGATAGGGTCTTAATTTTTATTGTCCCTTGGATCCCTTTGGAAATCTAGTGAAGCCTCTGGACCTCTTCTTAAAAGAGTATTTTTAAATGCATAAAAGAAAATACATAGGATTACCAAAGAAATCAATTATGTTGAAATAAAGTATTTAAAATATCTTTAAAAACCAATTTCACAGACTCTAAGAATCCATGCTTTGGGATCCATAGCAGGGAAGGGAATAAGAAGTTATATAGTCTACTATGTCCCAGGCACTGGGCTAGACACTTTTTCCATCATTTTTTTTAATTGAAGCTTTCTTTTTCAAAACATATGCATGAACAATTCTTTAGCATTAGCCCTTGCAAAATCTTGTGGCCTACTTTTCCTCCCTTCTCCCATGCCCTCCCCTAGATGGCAAGTAGTCCAATATATGTTAAACACGGTAGAAATATATGTTAAATCCAATATATGCCTACATATTTGGCTAAGCAATATTATTTTACTTATTCTCACCTCAACCCCACATATTAGTGTTTTTATTCCTTTTATCCCCATTTCAAAATTGGGAAAACTGAGGCAGACAGAGGTGGTGATATTTGACCTGGGTCATACACCTAGCATCTGAGATTGGACTTGAATTTAGGTCTTCCTGATTCCAGCTCATCACATTGTATCACCTCATTGCCTCTATTTAGTGCCAGGACTCAGTAGTTCAAGAAATGAGGTGAAAGCAGGAAACAGAAAGCCATCCCCTGTCATTCCCATGGCTCCTGGAGCTCAGACCTCCCGGCCAGGATGCGACTGACCTGGCATGTGAACCATCCGGCAGTTACAATTTTCCACAATGTAACGGGTCTCACAGTCAATCCTACAAGCTGTGATGCTGTAAACAGGAAAAAAGTCGAGTCCCATCTCTGAAGATCGGCATTCACCCCAAGGAGGGGGCAGGTATGTGAGCTGGAAGAGAGGAAGGAAGAAGACACTGGTTAGTGTAAGAGGAAAAAGCCATTTTCAGGACCTCAGTCTGTGGGGTATTATGGAACTCATGCTGGAGCTGGAGTCAGAAAAAATGACTGCAGATTTTATCTCTAACAACTACTGGGATGACCAGAGCCCCAGTTTCTCCATCTGTAAAATGAGGATGGAAACATCTATCAGATGATTTGGTGAAGTTCTAATGAGATAAAATGTTTTTTTTTAAGCTTTTTATTTGTATAACATATGTATGGGTAGTTCCCCAACCTTGATCTTTACAAAGCTTTCCAATACAAATTTTACCCCCAGTCCCCTCCCCTCCCCCAGATGGCAGGAAGTCCACTACATGTTAATAATGTTGAAATGCTTGAGAAGTTATGCAAGAAAAATCCTATCTACAAGAAAAAAAAATCAGAGAAAGGCAACACAATGCAAGCAAATGTCAATATAGATCATGAAAATGTTACATTGTGGTCCATATTTCATGTCCCTCTTTCTGGGTGTATATGGTTTTCTTCAGTGAACAACTGGAACTGGTTTGAGACAATTCTTTATTGCAGAGAGCCATGTCCATCAGAATTGATCATCATGTAATACTGTTGTTGCTCTGCATGATGATCTCTAATGAGATAAAATGTGTCAAATGTTTGCAGTTAGAATGGAAACCCCTGGTGAGCAGGGATGGATTGTTCTTTTCTCTGCATTCATATCTCCAGGACCCAGCTGGAGTGTCTGTCACATAGTGATCTTTCTTTTCTTTTCTTTTTCTTTCTTTCTTTCTTTTTTCTTTCTTTCTTTCTTTCTTTCTTTCTTTCTTTCCTTTCTTTCTTTTTTATTTCTTTCTTCTTTTCTCTCTATCTCTTTCTTTCTTTCTCTCCTTCCTTCCTCCTTCCTTTCTTTCTTCTTTTCTCTCTTTCTTTCTTTCTCTCCTTCCTTCCTTCCTTCCTTCCTTCCTTCCTTCCTTCCTTCCTTCCTTCCTTCCTTCCTTCCTTCCTTCCTTCCTTCCTTCCTTTCTTTCTTTCTTTCTTTCTTTCTTTCTTTCTTTCTTTCTTTCTTTCTTTCTTTCTTTCTTTCTTTCTTTCTTCCTTCCTTCCTTTCTTTCCTTCCACATATCCACCCATATATCCATCTCTCTCTTTATCATCCATCCATCTATCTATCTATCTATCTATCTATCTATCTATCTATCTATCTGTCTTTCTGTCCATCCATCCATCCATCCATCCATCCATCCATCCATCCATCCATCCATCCATCCATCCATATCTCTCTCTGTCTGTCACTGTCTTTGTCTCTGTCTCTCTCTCCTTATCTATCTACCTGTTTATCCACACATCTGACTATCTATCATCTTTGTCTCTCTCTGTCTCTGTCTCTCCTCAATTCTTGTTGGTTGATTGACTGATAGATACTTATGTACTATAGAAATGTCAGTTATTAGTATTTGTAGTGAGGCTCAGTGACTTTCCTGGGTCACTCAGGCAGCGATAGCCAGGATCAGAACACAGATTTTTCTGATTCTAAAACCATTGACACATACAGAAGACACTTAAGGAGTGACTCTAAGCTGGGCAGCAGAATTTCATCAGACATGTTGATTTGAAGAAAGTCCAAATTTCTTTGAGGGGCAGTGATGGCTTTCCATGGTCTAGCTTCAATCTACCTTACCAAACCTTCTCCTTTATTCTGCTTTCATTTATCTTTTGCTTTAGCCAATGGATTCATTTTCTTTTCGGTCTCAGGACCCTTTGACACCCTAAAAATTATAATGAGCCCCCAATAACTTTGCTTATGTGGATTACCCCAACTGATATTTATATAGTAAAATTTCAAACATCTTAGTATTATTATGAAACTAGTTTTGCCTTCATGAACAACATGAAAGCATCTTAGGGTCCCCCAATGGTCTTTAGCTCCCAGTACTTTGAGAACTGCTGCTCTAAATATGTAATGTACCTTTCTGTCTACATCTATGTTTGTACCAGGGCTTCAAGGCTTCTTACTCACAGATAAAACCAGTGAGACACATACACACATATATACACAATTTTTATTGTATTTCAGTTTTTGTCAATTACTAATAACTAGAGTTCACTTTAAATTCATTTAGTACTTTAAAATTTGCAAAAACATTTTCAGAGAATATCTCATTTGATCCTTAATATAGCCTTGTAAAATAGATCCTATGACTGGCCCATATTACAGATGAGGAAATTGAGGCTGAAGGAGCTTAGGCAACTTGCCCAGAGTACATGAGGCAGGATTTAAATTTAGATCTTACTAATTCCAAATCCCCCAGACCACATACTGCACTATGAAGCTGGATGAAGAATTTCTTTCCTTTTCTCCTACCTGCACCCTCTTCCTCTCCCTCACCCCACCCAGAAAAACAATTTGTTCTTCAGTATTTTAATTGTGTCTGACTCTTTGTGACCCAATTTAGGGTTTTCTTGACAAAGATACTGGAGGGGTTTGCCATTTCTTTCTCCAGCTCATTTTATAGATGAAGAAACTGAGGCAAACAGGGTCAAGTGACTTGCCCAGAGTCACAAAGCTAATAAATGTCTGAAACTGGAGTTGAACTCATGAAAGTGAGGCTTCCTGACTCAAACCCAATCCTCTCTCCAATCCACCATCTAGATGCCTTAATTAAAATAAGAACATTTACATGCTACTCTAAGGTGACAATCATGTCACAGTTGCCATCGTGGTTAGAGTGCTGAACTTGGAATTAAGAAGATCTTGGTTGAAATCACTCTTCAAATACTTAATAGCTTTGTGATCTTGGGCAAGTAAAATTATTTAATCTTTTTGTCCTCATCTGTAAAATATGAATGATACAAATTTCACCTATTTCACAGGGTCAATGTGAGGATTGAATGAGATAATTTTATATGAAGAGATTTGAAATATAAACTCTCATCTCTGGTAGTCAATTTTTACCTAGGAATATTGATATATTTGGTTTCAGCTACTTTTTCTTCTCTTAACTCCCTCCTTCCAGAAATCTGCTGGGGATAACCAAGGAGGCCATCTGTCTCCCTCTGGCTGGGGGAACCAGGTTTTCTAAGTTGGCACTGGCAATCTGAAACTTTAGGTGTGCACCAATCATGTGGTAAATCCAAAGCTTCAGAGATCTGAGTCAGTACATGATCCAGTGCCTGGCACACAGTAGGCACTTAATAAATATTTATTGACTGACTGGCTGTGGGCAAGCTACTCAGTTGCTTTGAGAATCTGTATTTTTTTTCCTCTGCCAAATGCCTTGTTAGGTCAACCAATCAACCAACCAACCAACCAACCACCAAACATTTATTAATTGCCTACTTTTTTACCAGGCACTATGCAAGGTGCCAGGGATACAAATATAATAAGTGAAAAAATTCTTTTTCTCACAGAGCATATATTTTCATGGGGAAGACACATATAAGTATATACAGAATAAATATAAATAAATTAAAAGTAATTAAATGTAAGGTGGTTAGGTGGCTAAGTGAATAAGGTACCATCCTTGAAATCAGCAAGACTCACCTTCATGAGTTCAAATCTGGCTTCAGACTCTTATTGATTGTGTGACCCTGCAAAAGTCACTTAACACTATATGTCATAGTTTCCTCATCTGTAAAAGGAGCTGGAGAAGGAAATGGCAAACCCCTCTAGTATCTTAACCAAGAAAACCTTAAATGAGGATATGAACTAAAAGATGACTGGACAACAATGATTAAGTACAAAGTAGTTTTGGAGGGAGAAAAACCTTCACATAGAAGGTTGTGCTTGAGTTCTCCCTTGAACTAAAGAAGGGATCCTATAAGGTAGAGGGAAGGAATTCTAGGCACATGGGATGATTCTAGGCAAAGGTACGGAGCTAGGAGATGGCTATCATGTGTGAGGACCAGAGAGAAAACCAATTTGACTGAACTACAGGTTTCTAAGATTTGTCCCACCTTTAGCCATCTGGTTCTCAATTACAGTCTCTCTGTAGGACTTTTGATGCCTTTCTGTTCTCTCCAATAATTTACTGAGGCTCTTTTCATTGTTTCCTCGAGTGATCCAAGTGCAAACTTTCAATCTGGCTCACCCAGATGGAGGGGTTGCTATCAGAGACTGAGTTTATGGGGCTGGTTTTTATTTGGATGTTTTTATTGCAACATGTGGGTTGATTTAAGCAAGTCTACAAAGGATGGTATTGTGTATGCTTCTAGAGGCTCCTTTCTGACATCCTGCTCAATTAGAACAAAAACGAAATCATCAGTGAATAATGGAGGCGTCAATGATGAGCCAGTTAGGACTGGTACCTTGGGAGCAACTCCCTCATGTCAAGATTTATTTCCTCCGAAGAAGCCGCAGACCAACCCATGCTCTGCCCTGTTGGAGCATTTGATTTCTGAAGTAAAAAGAGTGGAGACTGGCCCAGCACCAGAAACTACGGTTAAACATAAATCTTTTTCCATTGACTGGGGCTCAAGGAACTGCTGACCCAGAAAGTCTTGGTAAATCAGAAAAGGATTAAAGAAACCCCCAGTCAGTCATTGCTCCCCTGTGTTGTGCCCTGGGCACCCTGAAACAACAAAAGGGGAGAATGCCAACAAATTCACCATTTATATTACAAAAAGGGTTTTCCTTTCACAAATGGATTCTAGGTTCCTTTAAGCAGCAATCACTAATGGAGAGTTTAATATTTGAGGTCGTGAATGATGTGAGCCATGACCCATTGATCAATCAGAAATAATATGAACCATGACCTACAGATCAATCAGAAATTAAGACTGAATCTCTCTGGTGATAGAGAAACAAATAGAATTTGTTTATAGATATTCCATTTACACAAAACTTGGCAAGAAACCACCTTGGGTTTTCTTATCTATTTTGTATAGGAGTCATCATGGTATATTAGGCAGGACACTGGCTAGAATCAGAGAACTTGAGTTTGAATCTCACTGCTGATGATTGTTACTTGTATATCCTTAAACAAGTCATCAAGAACAGTTGGATGTCAGTAAAATGGCAAAGGTATCCTAGATGGGCTTTAAGTTTCTTTTCAGCTTTTGATTTCCAATCAGGCTCAGAGATATATGAGAGACAGCAAGACTTGGCAGTGAAAGAGCTAGCCTTGAAGATGGAAAGACTTTAGTTTAGGGTCTAGCCTTTGACACATGCTGATTGTGTGTGACTGGACAAATGACTTCTACTTCTCAACACCTAACACAACTCTCTCTCTCTTTTTCTCTCTTTTCCTTTTTTTTTCTAATACAACTCTCTAAGACCATAATTTGCAGGGAAAGTGCTGACCTGAATTGGTAAAAGGAATTTCCTTATTGAGGAACTTCTTAGACTAATGAAATCAGAAGTCCAGTGTCTAGTCTATGGGTGGACGTGCTGTTTCTCCCTTAGAACACAAGCTCCTTGAAAGCAGGGAATATTTCATATTTTTCTCTGTAGCCCTAGAACATAGGATATATTAGGTACTTTAAAAATGCTAGTCAAGAATGAATCTTTCATGTAAATTGACAGTGGCTGATTTCTCACTGGGTGCTCATAATATTTTACTTATCTGGAATCTTATTATGTATTTTAATAGATGGCTATATTATGATGATGATTATTATTAGAGAAAACCTATAATTTTATTAGTATGTGGAACTCCATCTGGCAATATAACTGTTCAGTCCCCACTGCTCTATCCACTGTACCACTAGTTTCCTTATACTTCTCTCTGGGCATGAGGGTTTACAGAAGAGCCCAGTGAGAGGTTAAGTGATTTATTTGTTCAGGGGAAACAATATTTATCAGAGACAGGAGCTGAACTCAGGCTTTTAGGCTCTTTATCCCAAAGTCAGGCCGCTTCTGTTGGAGGTTTTTAAAATTTTTAAAAATATTAAAATAATTGGGGGCTGCTAGGTGGCACAGTGGATAGAGCACCAGCCTTGAAGTCAGGAGGACCTGAGTTCAAATCTGGTCTCAAACACTTAACATTCCCTAGCTGTGTGACCCTGGGCAAGTCACTTAACCCCAATTGCCTCAGCAAAAAACCACAACAAATTTAAATAATTATAATTAAATTATAATAAGTAATTAAAATAATATAAAAATAAGATTTTACAAATATCTTAATTATCAGGGCCCAGTCTAGTAAAGCCCATGGAAAGCCCAAAGAGAGTTGGGATCGAGTATCTCTCCCCACCTTACATCCAGATCTTTCTCTATCCTAATCTGTTCTTACTTTGGATCTCTGAACCAAACTTCCTCAGTTTTATTGCCTCAAACCATCCTTTTCCTCCCTTCTCATGTTTGGTCTCCTCTTGGTTTCTCAAACAGCTGCAAGGTCCAGACACTTTTTATCCCCATCAGCTTCTGTTTGATCAATTCCTTTTCCTGCTACCCAGTGCCAAGCACCTGAACTGACTTGGGCCATATTGAGTTTCTCCCACAGCTGACATGTGTTGCCCCCAGCTGGGTTTTGGCTGCTCCAACTACTCAGCCAACAGTACTTATGGCACCAGGAACTGGCTAGCGTCCCTGGCTCCCTAGGTTTATGGAGATAACTATGATTGTTATTACATCTTGGGTCCCAGACTTATTGGTTGGGATTGTCAATTACCAGGAAAATCAATGGGAAAAGAGCTTTTCATTTTTGCAAAGCAAAATCCTTCCTGTCTCCGGCCCACTTCTCTTTCCACCGCTAAAGGTTAAAGTCATTTAAACTACATATAGAAAATCCTGCAATTGATGTTGCCCTGAAAACTAGGGAACCACTGCCAATCTGTCTCTACCATATTAAGATCCATCAGAGTAATGAAGACAAAGATCATCTTGATAACAATAGCAACCATTTACAGAGCACTTTACAGATTGCAAAGCACATTACATGCTATCTCATTTGAGCTTTACAATGACCCTGTGAGGTAGATGCTATTATTATCATCCCCGATTTGCAGAAGAGGAAACTGAGGCTGAAAGAGATTTAAAAAATTACACTCCTAGTAAGTCTAAAGTTATATTTGATGGTGTAGAAGATAGCCCTGAAGTCAGGAGGACCTGAGTTCAAATCCGGCCTTAGACATTTAACATTTCCTGGCTATGTGACCCTGGGCAAGTCACTTAACCCCAATTGCTTCAGAAAAAAAAGTTATATTTGAACTCAGGTTTTCCTTCTCTGTCCCCACTGCTCTATCCACTGTACCACCAGTCTCCTTATACTTCTCTCTGGGTATGAGGGTTTGCAGAAGAGCCCAGAATATTCAGGGTACTCCTGAAAAGGAAGACCCTCAAACAGAACTAAGAGAGCTCCTTGATCAGTCATCACTCTAGTTCATACACTGGGCTGGGATGAGTGAACTATTTTCCCTCCATGACCCCATGTCAGATGCTGAGGAACCATTTGGAATCAGTTTTTCCAAGTAGAGCAGACCTCACAGGAAATAAGCTAATGAGGTAGCATTGCAAGGTGGACATTTCCCATTTCTGAAATCAGAAGACCTAAGTTCCAGTCTCACCTCTGACATTGTGGAACTCTGGCAAGGTCAGTTTCCACATCTATAACATCGATTTTTTTTTTTTTTGCTGAGGCAATTGGGATTAAGTGACTTGCCCACTATCACACAGTTAGAATGTATAAAATCAATTTTAAGGGCAGCTACAGAGAATTGTGCTGCATTTGATCGGAAGTTGGTAAGACTTCTCTTCCTGAGTTCAAATCCAGCCTCAGACGCTTACCAGTTGTGATCCTGGGCAAATCAGTTTACCCCTTTTGCCTCAGTTTCCTTATCTGTCAAATGAGCTGGAGAAGAAAATGACAAAGCACTCCAAGATCTTTGCCGAGAAAACCCTAAATGGAATCTTAAGAGTTGGACATGACTGAAAAATAATTGAACAACATATCAATTCTGCTCTCTCATATTCTTTATCTGTAAAATACTAGACTATCCTGAGTGACTAGATGGTTTCCAAGGCTTCTTCCTGTTCTAGATCTATAATTATCTAATCAAAATCACTTTTACTGCCCATCAACTCTCTTGGCTTTACAAACAAGTTGGTAGGTGTTTTCTGAGTTAGCCTGCCACCATGAAAAGAGAACTAGCTTTGGAGTCAGAGGGCCTGGATTCTAATTCTGTTCTTGGGCAAGCCATTTCACTCCCTGCCCCTCAGTTTCTTCATTTGTAAAATCAAGAAGATTGTACTAGCTGGTATGTGAAGTCTTTTCCAGTTTTCAATGAATCTAGCTTTGAATTTAAACTTGTGTCTAAGTGAAGAATAAGATCTAATCTTTGTCTTTAAGGAATTTCTAACCTAGTAGAGGGATAAAGTTCCCATCCCAAAGTTTTTATGTCTATTTGGGCCTGACCCGTGGTAGAGTCTTGGGAGTTTGTGCCGGTTTATCAGCCATGGAAGGATACCTTAAGCTCCATATAGTAATGTTATTTTAATTTTCTTTGACTACAAATTTCAACAATCAGCCAATCTATGACCCAGTGGTCCTAAAGCAGGTGCTTGGGTTCTTTTTGGGGTCCTTTCCAGGCTGTCCAATCTAGAGCTTTGTACATGGGAGGAGCTCTACATACACTCTGCTGAATGAGTGAATGATATGGAGTGTCCTGGTCATTGGAATAGCACAATACTTCAATTGATCATTTACCAAGCACTTATTAAGTACTGTACTATGCTGGGAATATAAAGTCAAAAATAAAACAATCCTTGCCCTCAAGGAGCTTACTTTCTAATGTGGAATACACACAGACCTATATCTTATCTATAGATATATAAATATTTAACTTGTTTAACTGATTCTTTGTAGCCTCTTGTGGGACTTTCTTGGCAGAGGTACTAGAATGGTTTGCCATTTCTTCCTCCAGCTCATTTTGCAGATGAGAAAACTGAGGCAAACAGGGTGAAGTGACATGCCCAAAGTCACACAAGTAGGACTATCTGAGGCCAGATTTGAACTCATGAAGATGAGTCTTCCCGACTCCTGACCCAGTACTCTTTCCATTCTACCATCTGGTTACCCATCTAAAGATACAAAAATATTTGTTGACATATAATATTCCATAGATATATCTCAGATAAGTAGATAGAGATAAGATACACAAATAGTAGATAGAGGGTAATGTCAGAGGGAATTAGCAGCTGGAGGTTTAGGAAAAGCCTGCTAAAGGAGATAGCCTTTGGGAAGAGTCTTGAAGGAAAGCCAGGGTTTGGAAGAGCCAGAGGGAGGGCATTTCAGTCAGTGTTAAGGCAGTGAGATGGGAGATGGTATGTTCTTTTTAGGAGCAGCAAATGGCCTAGTAAGGCTGGTCCATAAGAAGTAGAGAATTAACATGGCAGACAGCTGAAAAGATAGAAAGACCAAATTGTGAATAGCCTTTAATGTCAAACCTAGGAGTTTATGTTTGATCCAGAAGGATGCATCATGGCTACCACATTCGGTTCAAGGATGAGAATCCCCCAAACTGCCTGCTTTCTCTGTGCTACAGCAATGTGCGTCCATCTGTGCATTGCTAACAGTCCATTATAATCACATTTTCATCTGGATATAATTTCCGGGACACGTGCTATTGATGCATTGAGCAGCATTGTTAACATTTTCAGAAAACTGCCTCAGCCTGTCATTTGCCTGAAATGTTGAGTGGAGAAATGTTCTTCTGTTCCAGGAGAGGAGTGGAAATGGCCATTCTATGGAGCTCCCAGGAACTTCTTGGGAGGCCCAGATCATGGATCTCCACTGCCCTATGTTCTTCCCAGTCAAGGGAAACCTTATCCCATCTTATCCCACCTGTAGCACAAATCACATTAAAGATGTCATGGACGTCACACCCTTGTTTATGAGACAGTGGGTGCTTTCTAGGTCTTTGTGCTATGAGAAGAGGCTTGTAATGTAAAACCTGATGGAAATGTAAGCTCTCTGAGGGCAGGAACCATTTCCTTTTTGTTTTTGTATTTCCAGAACCTACCGTAGTTCTGCAGATAGTAGGTTTATTGGTTGATTGAAAGTGTTCCACCCCATCCCCATTCCAACAGAATATAAAAGTTCTTTGAGCCTAGGGACTATTTCACTTTTGTTTGTGTATTTTATCAATTACTTTTCAGTTGTATCCAACTCTTCATGACCCCATTTGGAGTTTTCTTGGCAGAAATACTGGAGTGGTTTGCCATTTCCTTCTCCAGTTCATTTTACAGATGAGGAAACTGAGGCAAAAAGGATAAAGAGACTTGCCCAGAGTCACACAGCTGTTAAGTATAAGAAGCCAGATTTGAATGTTGGAAGATGAAGCTTTCTGACTCCAGATCCAGCACTCAATCCATAGTACCATCTAATTACACATTACTATTAGAGGGGGTCTTTGAAGGAAAAAAGTGAGAATTTTGGGTTCCCCAGCTCAGGTTTCTCTGTGCTGCTATTAGATCTTGAATTTCTTCTTTATTGTCCCAAATCAGGAACTGAATAAATAACAAGAATAGCTATGTGCCAGGTACTTAATTATTATCTCATTGGATTCTCATATCAAACCTGGGAAGTAGGTATTATTATTCTCATTTTACAAATGAGGAAACTGAGGCAGAGTTAAGTGACTTGCCTGGGGTCACACAGATAATAAATGTCTCAGGCCAAATTTGAACACAGTTCAGATTTCAGATCTGACACTCTGTCCACTGAGTCACCTAGAAGTTTATTTAAGAAATTAGAGGCTTTCATTAAAGAGTCAGATAGCTGGGAATTTGTAAAGCTATATGTCTTTATTGTAGTCCATTAAAATCACACAAGACATGATCCAATACCTAATATAAACACCTTGGGGAAGGAACATTCAATAATCAAATAAAGAGGTGGCTCCTTTCCTGGTCAGAAATACATCCATACCCACAAGTAATCCTATTCTGTCTCTAGCACAATGCCCCCTTTATTATTCCTTATCTTTCAATAACCTCCAGTCTCTCCCTATCCACTAGAGGTTTCCCTACTGCCCATGAACATGTCCACATCTCCCCAATCCCTCAAAGAACCTCCATTCGATCCTTCCATTTCTTCTAATTATTGTCCCACAGCTCTCCCTCAAAGAACCCCCGTTTGATCCTTCTATTTCTTCTAATTATTGTCCCACAAAAGGATGGTCAAACTCCTTAAAAGAGTTTACAATCAACAATCTACTAGGGTTTTATCTACAATAAATGCTTTCCCCTCCCATTTAAAAAATTTTCCTCTCATTTTCTCCTTCTTGCATTCTGGCTTCTGACCTCATCATTCAACCAAAACTGCTCTCTCCAAAGTCACTAGTGGGAAAGGGAAAAAGAAATAAGCACTTATATAGTACCTACTATGTGCCAGGCACAGTATACTGAGTGCTTTTTACAAATATCATCTCACTTGATCTTTCCCACAACCCTTAGTGATTGTTGTTGAGTTGTTTTTCAGTCATGTCTGACTCTTTGTCACCACATTTTGGGGTTTTATTGACAAAGATACTGGAGAGGTTTGCAATTTCCTTCTTCAGTTCATTTTACAGATGAAGAACTGAGGTAAATAGTTTTACATGACCTGCCTAGGGTTACATAGCTAGTAAGTGTTTGAGGCTAGATTTGAACCCATGAAGATGAGTCTTTCTGAGTCTAGGTTCTATCCACTATACCACCTAGCCTCCCACCCTGAGAGATAGGTGCTATTGTATTTTTATATTACAATTGGGGAAACTGAGGCAAATACTGGTTGCTTGCTAAGGTCACATTGTTAGTAAATATCTCAGGCCAAATTTTGACTAAGTTTTTCTTATCTCCAGGTCCAATTTTCTATACACTGTGCTCCCTCGCTGGCTAATGCCTTAATTGTTAAATCTAATGACTTTTTTTTTCAATTCTCATCTTTCCTGAACTCTGTGATGATTGACACTATTGATCACCCTTTTCTCCTTGATATTCTTTTCTCTTGTCTTAAATGACAGTCTTCTCTTCCTTTTTCTCCTGTCTGATCAATTCTTCTCTATTTCCTTTGCTAGAGTTTCATCTACACATTCATGGAGGTTCCTCAATTCATCTCCTTTAATATTTCACTTAATGATCTCATCAGCTCTCCCAGTTTAAATCATCATCTTTCTGCAGACAATTGATAGATCTATGTACACAGTACTAACCTTTTCCTGACTTCTAGTTTTGCATGTCCAACCACCTATTAAATATCTCTAACTGGATATCCCAT
This sequence comes from Myrmecobius fasciatus, assembly GCA_023553655.1. NCBI lineage: Eukaryota > Metazoa > Chordata > Mammalia > Dasyuromorphia > Myrmecobiidae > Myrmecobius > Myrmecobius fasciatus. The sequence goes on along the minus strand of JAJPUD010000038.1, from coordinate 1,171,638 downwards.
AGACATCCAATGCAGGGGGAAATGATAATTTGGGGAAGGGGCAGAGCAGAGCAGAGTGTGATATCTGAATTTAAGTATCTGAATGGCTGCATCTAAAGCATATGAAGGATTAGACCTATCTGCCAAAAGCAGATAGAAATTGAAGCTTCTAACTTTCTAAACTTTCTAAAAATTTGAGTTGTCCAAAAGTGGAATGGGTTCTTTTTTGAGAGGGACTGGATTTCCTCACACTAGCAAAGACTAGTGGACCTCTTTTTGGGTATAGGGATCTTCTTAGTTGTCCAGGAAATCCATTCAAAGATAGGGACAGGGTGTTCCATAATTTGCACTATCAGACCAATTAAGGTATGGAGAAAATGGTAGAAAGCGCTTAGAAAGTGACCTCCTCAGACTCAGGAGTACATTACTGATGCCATCCAGAGAGCATCACATTTAGGTGTGCATGCATGAGTGTGTATATGTATCAGGGAGGTTTGTTTTGGGTAACAATAATAAAAATGATCTCTACTGCTAAGATCCTTGAGAGGTTATTTGAGAGGTACTTTGTGAACTGAGAAATACAAGTAATAAATTTTATCTTTATTTCTAAATAAACTCGACACTTAGAGAGATGAAGAAACTTGACCAAAGTCATACAGCCAGCACTAGAATCTAGGCCTTCTGTTTCGAAGATTATAGCTTCTTGAGGGCAGAGGCTGTTTCATTTTGGGTTCTGTATCCTTAGAATCCAGCACAGCAAGTGCTTAACAAATTATACCAGCCTTTTAGGTGGCACAGGAAATCCAGCCTTAGACTCTGGCTAGCTGCGTGCCTCACTTTTCTCATCTGTAAAATGGGGATAATAATAGCATCTCCCTTTCAGAGTTATTTAAAGGATCAAATGTGATATATAATTTTTTTATTAAAGCTTTTTATTTGCAAAACATACGTATGAGTAATTCTTCAACATTGACCCTTACAAAGCTTTTCGTTACAAATTTTTCCCCCCTAGTCCCCACCCTTCCCCTAGATGGCAGGAAGTCCACTACATGTTAATTATGTTAAAATACTTGACAAATTGAATATATGTGTAATAATATTTGTAAAGCACTTGGCAAACCTCATTGTATTATAAAAATGCTGTATCTGTGAGCTATTAATGAATGCTCATCAATGGATAGATCAATTTCCACTAGGAATTCTTTCCCATCTTGCTCCTGTCCTGCCCCTCCCCAAGTCCCTATTGCTATATCCACAAGTAGTACCCACAGTATTTTTCTTTTTAAAGAAGAGACCCCTCATTTCCTGGTTCACTATCTCCATCTTATAGCTGTAGTGTCATGAAGTTGGAGATCTGGATGAGTGATTAATGCAGAAGCTGAAAGGGACAGAGGGAAAAGAAGCCAGAGAATTTTCCCTAAGGGTAGTAGTAGCAATTAAAATTGAACTTCAAAATGACCCAAGAATAGGTAGCCTAATCTATGGAGGCATAGATTAAATACATGCAAATTACATGCAAATTTACTCAGCATTCCCTTAACATTCATAACTGAATATATCTCCTAGGAAAATTTTAGAAGGGACCACTTACCTAAATAAAAAAGTCAGCTGGAAAAAAGTACATTTTTTTCAATATATTTGTGTGTATAATACATATGTGTTCATACATACTTATATGTGCCACATATACACAGATATGGTTGTACATGCATACCACACATGACATATGTACACAACACAGTTATATGCACATACATGTATATATACACATATACATGTATGTACATAAACATATACATGTGTATATATGTATATATAAATATATAAATGTACATATATAATTTTTCTTCTATGCCTTTCAGTTGGCAAAATGCAGAATTGGTTCTTGCCATAATGACAAAATGGAATTTGCTGTGTACCTTCTCATGTGTGCTTGTAATATCACAGAGTACCAGATGTGAACTGTTAGTCATCTTTAGCTAAGAGAGGGCCCCAGGTGCTTCCCACTGCGTTCCAGAGGAGAATAAGTAATCACCCTCTCAAATCATGTTGGCTGGTTCTCTGAGGCTGATCCATGTAATGCTCAGCCCTTTGAGATGGAGGTGAGTAGCCTGGCATATGAAGCAACTGCAAGTAACATTTATGCATGAATTTATCTCCTGCCTATTTCCAAAAGGATATGATATAGCATACCATATTAAAAATAACATCAAATAGGACAATCATAGATTAAAAAAAGCAGAGATGATTTAAAAGAACATCATTATCACTATCATAAATAATAAAGACTGATAAAGGGTAACCATCATTGGGTTTGTTGAATGTAATTGGAGGTAGTTTATCTCCAGATGGAGCCCGTGAAATGGCTAGAATCCAAGAGTGGAATTGAAAGACCATTGATGGACAACATCCCCATGAATGAACTCAACAATATGTTAACAAAGGAACACTGAGAAAATGACTGAATCATGAGGATTTTTTTTTTAAAAAGAGGGGTTTATGATGGCAAAAAAGGACTAGATTATTGCTACTAGAAATTATAGCAGACATTATTGTGAAGGAGTCTGGACTAGTGACCAATGAGGATTATACAAAGAATTGGGTTTGTCATAGTAATAATCACCATCAGCATTTATATAATATTTGAAAGTTTTCAAAAAGCTTTACATTTATTAATTTCATTTGATGCCCAAGATGGCATGGTTGGATCACTAGAATTTTAGACAGACAGAATTATATATCAGAAGCTTGTTCAAGGATTGACAGATAACAAGTCTCTCTCTCTATACTACAAATATAGACCTTACAATATTTTTAAGAACCTAACCATTTCACTATATTGGAACCTGTACATGATCACCGACCAAACTGTGCTCACAATCATTCAAATGTACTTAGGAAAAATATTTTCAGTAAAGGGTTAGGGGAAGGAACAAGCACTTATTAAGCACCATGCCAGACACTATTGTATGTACTATACACATATTATCCTCACAACAAACCTGGGAGATAGGCGCTATTATTATTCCCATTTTACAGTGGAAGAAACTGGAGTAGACAGAGGTTAAGCAGGATTTCTTAAACTTTTCCGACTTGCAACAGTTTTTTGGCCTGAGAAATTTTTGACTCTGGGTATATAGATATATAAAATAAACATACAAATCAAACATTAACCGATAATAAATCATAATTTCATGACCTCTACATTCAGTCATGAGACTCCATATGGAGTCATGAGCCACAGTTTAAGAAACGAGTGTCCCGTAACAGTAAGTGTCTGAAGTGGGATTTGAATTTAGGTCTTTGTGACTTCAGGAGCAATGCTATATCTACTGTACCACCTACTTGCCAAACACATGTCAATTTTACCAAATGCTCAAATATCTCAGCAACATGTGATGGAAAGTTTACAAAATGTAGAGATGTACTAAAAGAGATAAAAATAATCTGGGAATAGACTTAGGTACATATCATCCCTGTCATCCTGTTACTGGAGATGCTTTCAGTGAGTCAACAGAAGATGAGCTTACATCTTAATAAGATTGCTCAACAACAAAAAAGGCAGCTATTTTAATCAGCTATATAATATTCATCACATCAAACATTCAAGAATAAACCTAGGATAGTGACTTGATCAAAGAATATCTCTTTCTGAACTCCATAGCCATATGAAAATGAGATAATAATGAAAACAATGAATGAATTGGAATACAACTGTTCTATAATAAATGATGAACAGGTTGATTTCAGAAAAGCCTGGAAAGACTTACATGAACTGATGCTGAATGAAAAAAGAAGAACCAGGAAAACATTGTACACAGCAACAGTAAGATTGTGTGATGATCAATTATGATAGACCTAGATCTTCTCATCAATTCAGTGATTCAAGGCAATTCCAATAAACTTGGAATGGAAAATGCCATCTGCATCCAGAGAGAGAACTATGGAGACTGAATGCAGATCAAAGCATACTACTTTCATGGTTTTTTTGTTTGTTTCCATTTTCTTCCTCAACATGACTCATATGAAAAGATGTTAAAGATGAATGTACACATATAACCTAAATCAGAATGCTTGCTAGTGTGGGGAGGTGAGGGAGGGAGAAAAAATTATAAATTGAGATCCTATAAAAATGAATGTTGAAAACCATCTTTACTTCTATTTGGAAAATAACATATTATTAAAATAAAATTAAAGAAAACAAAAATGGTAATAATATTCCATGAAAATTCCAGTAAGGTGGTGAGGTAATCTGTGACTTTGATAATTATGCCAGTAGAGCTCTAGCATTTCTTCTTCAATAGTTCTTAAGCTCCTTTTGTCTTTGTATAATGAATGCCAAGGATAATGCCTGAAACATAGTAGGTACTTAATAAATGCTTACTGAATTTGTTAAAATCCTGTATCTGCCAATTACTGTCCTTGTGAGCTTGGGAAAGTTCCTTAAAGCCTTTAGGCATTAAGTTTCCAAAATGCAAATGGGATGGTTGGACTAGATGTTTTTAAAGAATCTTTCCAACTCTGCATCTATCATCCCATGATCTTAAGAAATGACTTGGATAGGTTTCAAGGTATAGTATCCATTGTCCAAGGACCAGCTCAGAGTGGCTCATCACCAATTTAGTTACAGGGGTGGGATTTTTTTTTCTTTTATAACAACTGGTAAAGGTCTTCTGGTGACATGGAAGGGAGAACACTTGGAGCACTTAGTGTCTGTTTTTCCTTCTAGTTTTAAGATCCTTTCTGTTGCTTTATATGCTTGCAATCTTAATGCAATCTTTCCCTTACTGAAATTTTTGCTATTTCAGCTTTTTCTCTCTTACATTCCTGTCACTTACTTTCTGACTCCTTCTTCCATTGTATGTGTGTGTATTTCTGGGGATAGAATGCAAAACTTCCAGAAGATATTTCCACATTAAGGGAATTAGGCAGCAGCCTTAGTCCTTGCCTTCAGTAGCTTTTGGGGGGCCAGAGTAGCACACTTGGCCCCAGCTGAATTTCAGTCTCTTTTCCTTCAAGTCTTGGGCAGACATTCATGTTCTCTTTCTCCCTCTCTCCCCTTCCACTATCCCTGCATCTTTGGCTCTCTTTCTTTTCTTCTCTGGATGGGTTTAGTCAGTATCTGCCACATTTTTGGAGATTCAGGAGAGTATATAGGCAAGCTATATCAGACAGAATCGCTGAAGTCTTGGGGGTCCCTAACATAGAGGTTTTTCTAAGTAGAAGATTATTCATTTCTCCCTCTGCCATACTTGCCCCTCTCTACAACACGATAGGGCAGAATCTGTGTCTATTGTTGTTGCAGGATAGTGAACATTCAAAGGGTGAGGTATGCCAGAAAAAACAAGATTCCAGTGTGAGTTCCATACATAAGCTTCAGGTCAGTTTGCATCCCTGCAAGGAAAGGAGGGGATCTAAGTGAGTGCTTTAAGAATTAGCATGTTGGGGGCAGCTAGGTGGCACAGTGGATAGACCACCAGCCCTGAAGTCAGGAGGACCTGAGTTCAAATCTGGTCTCAGACACTTAACACTTTCTAGCTGTGTGACCTTGGGCAAATCACTTAACCCCAATTGCCTCAGCAAAAAGCAAAGAAAAAAAAAAGAATTAACATGTTGAAATCATAAGAATTTTATCTTATTTTGGTTTCCTTCCTCCTTCTGTTCCACTCACTGTCCCTCCTTCCCTCCCTCCTTTCTTCTCTCCTTTCCTTCTTTCCTTCCTTTCTCCCTTGGTCTATATCTCAATGTCCCTTCCTTCCTTCCTTCCTTCCTCCTCTCCTTCCTTCCTTCCTTCTTCCCTCCCTCCTTTCCTTCTCTCTTTTCCTTCCTTCCTTTCCTCCTTCCTTCCTTTCCTTCCTTCTTCCTTCCTTTCTTTTTTCTTCTTTCCTTTCCTCCTTCCTCCCTTTCTTTTTCCTTCCTTCCTTCCTTCCTTCCTTCCTTCCTTCCTTCCTTCCTTCCTTCCTTCCTTCCTTCCTTCCTTCCTTC
>JAJPUD010000038.1:1075171-1165664 GCA_023553655.1 Myrmecobius fasciatus | reverse complement strand
TTCCTTCCTTCCTTCCTTCCTTCCTTCCTTCCTTCCTTCCTTCCTTCTTTCCTCCCTTCCTCCCTCCCTTCCTTCCTTTCTTTTTTCTTTGTCTTTTTTGTTCCCTCCTTCCTTCCATTTTTCCTGCCTCCTGTCTCTCCCTCTCTCCTTTCCTTCCTTTTCTGTAATTGCTATATATCTGACACATAACTAATAATTAATTATTTTGAGATTTGGTAGAAAGTGAGGAAAGTGTCTAGTCATCCATCTTGTTGGTCAAGTGACCAGAAGTCTTCATAATACTGATGGCAAAAAGATTGGCTTTTGTTTTAAGGAGAGATTCAGGGTCATTCAATTTTTGATAAACAAATGTTGGCACATGAATGCAATATAATATTGCTTGCTGTGTGAAACAATGAATATAATGAATACAAAGAAGCATGGAAAATGAATAGGGCACTTGATTTGGAGGCAAGAAGATCTGGGGTCAAAAATCTCACTTTAGACATTTAACAGCTGTGTGATCTTATGAAAGTAACATCCTCTCCAAACGTCCACATCTTCACCTATAAAATGAGGGGATTGGCCTTAATGGTGTCTAAGGTCCCTTTTAGCTTTATGGTTAAGATCCAATGAATTGATGCAGAATGGAGCAAGCACAGCCAGGAAAACAGTATACAACTCTTTAAATGGCAAGAACACCACTATCAAAATAATTGAAACTGAGTGCAGTAAAATTAATTTAATAATAAAGCCTGGTCCCAAAGAAGAGAAATGATAATGTCATCCCATTCTCTTATTTGTAGAAGTGAGGGAGCATAAGTGGAATGCAACTGGTTAGTTTTTTTTTGAATTTTTTTCTTCCTCTTTTAAAAAAGTCTTTATTAAAAGGAAAGGTTCATTAGGAGGAAATGGAGGAAGGATGCAGTGAAAAATAGAGGTGACATTAAAAATAAAATATAATAAGAAAATGTACTTAAAATGATTTTTTTTTGCTGAGGCAATTGGGGTTAAGTGACTTGCCTAGGGTCACACAGCTAGGAAGTGTTAAGTGTCTGAGACCAGATTTCAACTCAGGTCTTCCTGACTTCAGGGCTGGTGCTCTATCCACTGCACCATCTAAATGCCCCTAAAATGATTTTTTTTAATAAGGAAAGCACTTTTTTTTTAAAAAAAAGCACTGGTAATTTTTCTTCTAATTTAATATATATTGTTTTCCCCAATTATATATTAAAACAATTTTTAATATTTGTTTTGTTTAAAGTTATGAGTTCCAAATTTTATTCTTCTTTCCTTTTCTCCTTCACCCTTCCTGAAATGGTAACCAATTAGATATGGGTTATTCATATGCAATCATGTAAAAGATGTCCATATTAGTTATTTTGTAAAAGAATGCTTAAATAAAAGAAAAAGAATGAAAGTGAAAAAAAGCATACTTCATCTTGTTCCATACTTTATCTCATTTGATTCTCACAACAAACTTGCGGGGGAGGGTTTCCTGTATTTTGGATATTATTCTCCAAGCATTCTAGATCAGGAAATTGGAGCTCATAGACATTAAAAGACTTGTCCAGGGTTACACAGGTCATAAGTGCCAAAGGTGAGATTCAAACTCAGGCACTCTTGACTCCAATTCTAAAACTTTCCATTGACTTAACAGTTCCATGATAGCTTATATATTACAAAACATTTTACTATATAGTTTGATCTTTGTAAATATTTTGTTAAGATTAAGAACTGACTTTATAAACACTTAATAGTTGGATCTCAGGCCAGGTAAGGGATGCTGTGCTTTCTGCCTTGTTCTGTTGAACATTTTCACCACTGGACAAGCTATGGATGGCACATGAATCATAAATGTAGATGGCCCAAAGATGAGAAGAAAAACTAACATTCTGGGCAACAGCATCTGCATAGACCACTATCCTTAAAGGTTGAAGTGAAGGACTAGAATGAACAAAATGAAACTTAGGAAGGACAAATGGAAAACTTTAGTTCAAAAAATCATTTGCTTTTTCATGTGAGAAAGATTTATGGTTTTAGTGAACAGTGAGCTCAATAGCAACCAGCAGGGTGCTACATTAGCTAAAACAAAACAAAACAAAACAAAAAAACAACCAACCAACCACATGCATTAGAAAAAGGGAGTTTTTTAATATTCAGTGCTAATCAGGTCATATATGGAGTATTACATTCAACCTTGGACAGCTCATCTTTTAAGAAAGACATTGATAAGCTGAAATGTATCCAGGAAGATGAAGGATCGTTAACCCAAGAGCTGGGGCAAGAGCAATGCTTCTTCTGCCCACAACTATCCATTTCATCTGTAATGAAGGGACTATGGACAATAGACACTATGAAGATTATGAGGTGGTAGATTTTGGTTCAATATAAGAAAGAACTTTCTAAACAGCCAATTTTTGCTTGACAATGAAATGGACTGTGGGTTCCTCATCACTGGAGATGCTTGAACAAAGCTGGATAAGGCTAGAGATGCTATGGAGGAGGTTACTTATGGTGTGAGAGTTTAGAAGAAATGTCACCTAAGGATTCTCATTGCTCCAAGTTTCTGAATATATATTCCTAAAATTGAATGGAAATAGTGGAAAGATGATTGATTCTGAAGTAAGAGAAACTGGGTTCAATGTTCACTTCTGATGTGTTTTAGCTGTGTCATAATGGAAAAATTCCTTACCCTTTATGCACCTTAGTTTCCTCATATTAAAATAAAGGAGACAGACTCAGTGGTTTCGGTGGCCCTTCTAGCTTCAGGTCCCTATAAGTGACTTAACCTTTTTGTGCCTCAGTTTCCTCATTTAAGAAAAGGGAATTGTACTAGATGGTGTCTGAGGTCTCTTTCTGTTCTAAAATTATAGTTTTACAACACTAATATTAGATGTTGAACTTGGTCCCAAGTTTCTTGATAGCTGAAAATGAAAAAAGCAAATATAATGAGTTACAATTTTTTTTGCTTGTCAAAAGCAAACAAATTCATTTAAAGATGCTACTCATTTCAAAGAGTAATTTATCATGTGGGTCTTTATATAAGAGCTACTGAATCATGTAGGGAGTAATGTCTTCAAAAATTCATAAGTATATATCTAGTTTATGTACTCCATCATTTTTGTATTTGGGCTCATGTATGATTTCCATTTAAAAATCTTGGCTTCTATTTCGGTTATAATGGGAATTTCTGTAAATTCTATCACATACATAGGTGATGATCACTTTTTCTGGGCTCTTCCCTTACCCTCTGGTTTTGGCTTTTCCTTTCCCAAGTTGTGTCCTAAGTAAGGGGACAATCAATTACATATTCTATTTTAAAATCTTAATTGATATATTTTGTCTTCATACAAACTTCATTTCCAGAAATATCCTTTTTTTCCCTACTGAGAGAACCATACATTATAATAAGGATTTTATATGCAATATTATATGCAATAATATATGGAATACATCTACATCCATTTTTTCCCACTTGAGCTAAGAGTAGAAAAAAATGAATTTTCTCAATTTTTTTTGGGGGGGAAATCAAGTATTCAATATGCTCTTTCTATTTATATTATTATAGTCATTATGTGTATCATTTTCCTAGTTCTGTTCTACATCAGTTCATATAAGTCTTTTCATGCTTCTCTGAATTTTTCAAATATTCATTACTTTTTACAATGTAGGAATATTCTATTATATTAATGTACAACATTTTGTTTAGCTATTTTCCAACTAATGGACAAATTAAAAAAATCTGCCCCTAGATTGTTACTACCACAAAAAATTCAGCTATTTGGGTATTTTATTTGGGTATATATGAGCCCATTATTTCTGGATTTTGGGCAAAAGGGTATTAGTCACTTAAAAATCAGAATTCTGAATTATTTTCCAGAATGGCAAGATCAAGTCATAGCTTCAGGAATGGTATGTTAGTGTTTTTGTTACTCCATAGACTCATCAACATTGACTATTTCCATCTTTTCTCATCTTTATTAATTTGCTGCATATGTCATTCAATATCATTTATTTTGATATGCATCTCTTTCTTTATTAATGACTTAAAACAATCTTTCATTTGGCTGATAATAATTTGCAATTCTTTTGAGAACTATTTGTTCATATTCTTTAACCATTTATCATTTTAAAATGAATGTTAGGCTTACATATTTACATCTTGGCTATCAGGTGTTAATGAGAGATTATTTGACACAAATAAGTTTTCTTATCATTATTTTCCATTTGTATTCCAGCTACCTTGATTTTGTTCATGCAAAATCTTTAATATTTAATATAATTAATGCTATTTCATTTTTTTGCAATTGCCTCCAAACCTTGTTTGATTAAGAATTTTCCTTCAAGTTATAGTTGTGAAAGGTGTCTGCTCTTATTTAATTTTATTTTTTGCTGAGGCAATTGGGGTTAAGTGACTTGCCAGGCTCAAATAGCCAGAAAGTGTTGAGTGTCTGAAGTCAAATTTGAACTCAGATCCTCCTGACTTCAGGGCTGGTATTCTATCCACTGCTCCATCTAGCTGTCCTGACCTTATTTTCTTATGATTTTTTTAAAATGCTGTGACTTTTTATTTCAGATAACATACCCATTTTTGAATTTACTGTCAACTTGGAATTGTTCTTATAGATAGATTTGGAGAATGCCATATTTTTAATGAAGCCTTCTCAGATCCCTTTACTTAGATATAATATCTCTCTAAAAAACATTAATATATCACAACTTCATTGGTTGTTTCCTAATTAATGGACAGCTAAATTTGTTCCTAGGTGGTTACTACCACAAAAATTCCGTTATGAATATTTTGTTATATATATGTATATATATATCTCCTTCATTTCTGTATTTTTTGGGTCAGAAGGTCCTTATTACTAATAGTATCTTGCTTGCATCTCTCTTATTATCCTTTTTATCTTCTTAGTTTTGAGAGGCAGCATGGAATAGGAAATAGGGCACTTGGAGTTACAAAGATCTAGCTCCAAATCTTGCTTTGGACACTTGAAAGCCGTGTGATCTTTGAAAGTCACTTAGCCTTTCTGGACCTTAGTTTCTTCATATGTAAAATGAATAGGTTAAATTCAATAAATTCTAAGTCCTTTTACTGTTTTAAATCTATGACTTGATGACCATTATTACATTCTGTTTTGTTTTTTTTTCAAAGAAGTTTTATCAGGTAGTAAATGACAAACATATGAGCAAACAAAAGAGCTTTATGCCATGGAAAGAGCATTGAGTTTAGAATAATAGGATCTGGATTCAAATCTTAGCTCTGTTATTTACTGTCTGAGTAGTAAGTCGGGCAAATTGGTTAATTTCTCTAGTCTTCAGGTTTCCAATCTGTAAAATGAGGGAACTGAGCTATATAGTCTTTATGGTCCCTTTCAGCACTAAGTCTATGATACTATTGTTCTAAATTTTTAAAGCATAGAAATGAGTGTATCCATTGTACATTGAATTCTTATCCTAAAGTAACCATTAGCCTGTGATTTGTTGTCCCAGTCACTTCAGATACCTCTGAAATATTACCCAGTCTGACTCTCCTCTGGTGCAGTCATCAAGAGATACCAAAGAAACAACAGGGCTCTAAATTCTCTTGGCAGAGGTGCCCTACTTTAAGATAATCTACTGTAAAAAAAATCTTAATTTACAAAACAGATCAATTGAAGGTAGTGACGGAATATTCTCATTACAGACATGCCTTTAACTTAACAGATTAACTACAGTTTCCTTTAAATAGGAACTTTCTTTAGACTCTGCTATACAGAACATTAACTATTTGACTGAAAGACTGAAAAACAGGGGGGCAGAGATGAAAAAGGAAACATATAGAATGTGTTAGAAACCATTGCTCTGCAGAGACTAGACAGTAATGAAGATTAAGCAGGGTTGAAATGCTAACGTAAGTAAATAGAAAGAAGAAAGAATTCAATTTATAAAATTCAATTTACAGGCATCCCCAGGAAGATACCTACTGTGTAAAGCAAGGTACACCCTACCTGTTGCTTTCTACTATTAAAAAGCTTCACTATGTGTTATTGGAATGTGCTTTTAAAAAGGGAAATGTCCATGAAATAAGTATTTATTCTTCCTGTCTCATTTATCCTAAATGAGCTCCCATCAGGATCTGTCCAATCTGTTTACAAGTCTGGTTGATTCATTGCTTACATTTTCTGCTTCCTTTCTATTCTGATGTTAATTCTTTGCTGCTACAGATTAGTTCCTTTATCTAAGCATTGACAAAATGTAAAATTGGCTAGGTAAAAGAGGCCATTCTTTGCCTCAATTCTTACCTAGCCTTAATCACTGAATGGACTTTGTGTCAGTCAAACTGACATCTGTTAAAGACCTTAGCTTCAAAAGACCAAACTGTATCCAGGTTGTCCTTCAGTTGTCCTGATCTATATCTTGTTAAAATGGCTCCAGAGGAGAAAGTGAGGCTGGTGATTTTGCAGAGCCCACCCTCACTTAAATCCAACTCACTGGAACGTCATAGCATCACATCACTGATGTCCTGGTCCTCTTCCAGAATAAAGGACAGTGACCAAAGGGGGAAGTAGCTTAACTCATTGTCTTAGTATCGATCAAAGAGGAAAACTACTATAAGGTGGCAAAATTGAAGCCTTGGGTAGGAATTTATACTTTTCATAGATAGTAGGCTCAGAAATGGGAGAAAGCTAAAGAAAGATGAAAGATCCAGTTTAAGGACCTATGTTTGGACCTGGATGATAGAGGTCCTTCTTTTAGGGTGAATTGAATCAGTGAAGCCTCATTCTGTGACTAGGATCTTTAGTATTATAAGAAAATATGATTTATAAATATATGGTATCTTGGTACACTTCATATATCACTCACCTTCACTCTCAGTATCTACTTAGTTGTCAAATCTTGTCATAACATCATAGATTTGATTTGGAGTTTATAGAGACCTTAAAACTGGGATTACTAACATGGGTTCTGTAAACTTAAAATTTTCCTCTTTCCTGACTTTCTCCTTCCTTCCCTCCTTCTTTCCTTCCTTCCCTCCTTCCCTCTTTTCTTCCTTCCTTCTTTCCTTCTTTCCTTCCTTCCTTCCTTCCTTCCTTCCTTCCTTCCTTCCTTCCTTCCTTCCTTCCTTCCTTCCTTCCTTCCTGATGCCACCACTGATTGTCACAAGTATGTTGACCAACTTCACTACCAACATGGGTCACTTTACTCTTTTTTAGCCAATCTAGTTACCCTTCACTCTTAGGGACTAATAATGTTGATGCTGGAATTACTTCAGAGACATATATGGCTTAATGTACTGTAGTTCATAACTTCTGAGCTCAAGGTAATTTACAAATATTAACTTCCTCAGTATCAAGAATTACAGGAGTGTATCACCATGCCTGGCTTGATAATTTACTTCAAAATAATTGGTTTCCTTTGCAAATCTGTTTCTTGTATTTTATGCATTTAAAAACATTATTCTAAGAAGGGATCCACTGACCTTAAAAATCTTCACTGGCTCCCTATTCTTTAAAAGATAAAATAAAAGCATATTAACCTAGCATTTAAACTTTTTTTTTAACAATCTGACTCCAACACACATTTCTAGTGTCATTCTCATCATTCTAGTTAAATTAAGTTACTGATTATTCCCAGAATCTTCATTTTACACATCTTCCACCTTGGGTTTGACATCTCTGTTCTAGATTAATTTTTTTAATCTTTGAGTTTGACATCTCTGTTCCAGATTACTGGTTTTTTATCTTTGCTATGTCCTTTCACTTCTTACTCATATTTTGCATTATGTTTATCTGTGGACACATCACAATATCCTATTATTATATAACTTATTTACAGGGACCATTTTGGGTTTTTTTGTCATTATATTCCTAGTACAAATAGAGGGAATTGTACAAGGCAAGTCTTTACTAAAGTTTATGGAATTGAAACAATGGGGGACAGGAAGCATTTATTCCACTGATGAGCACCCTGGCTCAAAGAAGACCTGTGTTATCACCACCACCATCACCGCCATCACTGCCATCATAATCATCATCATCATCATCATATCATCATCATCATCATCATCATCATCATCTTCTTCTTCTTCTTCTTCTTCTTCTTTTTCTCCTCCTCTTTCTCCTCCTTCTTGTTCTTGTTGTTGTTGTTCTTCTCCTCTTCCTCTTCTTCCTTTTTTCATGCAGCCAGATTTAATATCACAATAGCACAAAATGATAAAACCTGAAAATGGGTTTCTTTTTTATTTTTAGGCTATAGTAGCCATTTTTTATTTAAAAATTTGAGATCCAAATTCTATTCCTCTCCACTCCCTGAGATGGTAGGCAATCATATATATGTTCTATATACAACTATGTAAAACCCTTCCATATTAGTCATTTTGTACAAGAAGACATGAATAAGAAAAAAATGAAAGAAAATGAAAAATTGCATGCTTCACTCTATATTCAGTCAATCAATTCTTCTTCTGGAAGGAGATAGTATACTTCCTCAGTCCTTTGGATTGTCTTGGATCATTGTTTTGCTGAGAAAAGCTAAATCATTTATGATTCAATTTCTCTTATTGTGTACGATGTTCTCTTGCTTCTCTTGCTTCATTATGCATCAGTTTATGTAAGTTTTTCCAAGTTTTTCTTGAAATCATCCTGCTTTTCATTTATTATAGCACAACAATATTCTATTAAATTATATGCCACAATTTATTTAGCTATTCCCCAATTGATGGACATCCCTTTGATTTCCAAGTCTTAGCCACCACAAAAAGAGTTGCTATAAATATTTTTGTACAAATAGGTCTTTTCCCCATTTTTGAATGTCTTTGAGATATAGCAGTGGTATTGCTGGATCAATGGGTAAGCTCAGTTTTATAGCCCTTTGCACCTGGTTATCAGGAGCTCTTGTATTATATCTGCTGTATTAAATGAGGTACCCATTCACACTAAGAAAGGAGGAGAAGAAAGGAGTTAGAATTTTGCAGGACAAAAGTTAATAATTTTAGGAGTTGTATAGGATGGACAGCATTTGGATTGCCTTTAGCTATCAGTTCAGAAAGTTGGAAGAAGGGACACTGAAGGGAGAAGGAACTGATAGCTTCTCTTCTCTTGGAGATCTGAATCTATGGTGGAAAACTGCCCATCTCACAGGGGATGCAATGACATTTGAAGAAAATAAATTTCTTTGGGGGCTGTTCCTTAAGCTTTTCCACATAGTTCCTTCTGAGAGCTAGCATCTCTCAGCCAATTGTCCTCAGGGGCACATTCAGCCTTTTTCTTTCCCTGACACCAGACTGAATTTATAATCACAGAAAAGCTGATGGTGCAGGTTTTGCGGACGTGATTTTTCAAGCATTTCATCCCCGTGTTGATCAAGTAAACACCACTTCATTATTTAGCCATTTACCATTTGGACCATAAAAAGCCAGGGACATATAAAACTTAGGTGTGGTGCCCTTTTGTATTGACCCCAAATGAAAAACGGATGTGATCCATTACACTGCAGCTCAAGCAGAAAGGCCATTTATGGTTTTTCATTGAAAATGTGCCACTCTAACATTTATACTAGACCCGTATTTTAGAGCACTGATTTTAACCTGTACCTGTCAGTAGAAGCCTTATCAGCCCTCATTCCTCTGATGACTGCAGCCATGGGGTCTTTCTTGTAGGAAACCTTGAAGTCACTGGGAAATTGTTTTTATTGGACAAAATGGCCAGAAACACAGAGGTACACGCATCATTTGAGGGGTAGACGTATCACAGTTCACTTGATGTGATTCCCAGGGAAGAGTAGCCATGAAGGTACCACACAAGGGACACTCAGAGCCATGTGCTGAGCTAGTGCTACCTAGCCATGTTTAAAATTTCACCTAGTTTATGCCTATGTTCTGTGACATCCTTCCCTTCACCCATTACCACTACAGAGTGCTTTATTAATGGTAAGCCAGCATCATTTTCTAATAGATTCTCCTACATATCCTAGATAACTGTAGACCTGGAAGAAGTGCTAATGCAAGCTACTTTTTGTCACAGCTATTCTATTTTTCAGAGACATTAAGAGGCTAAAGGAACCTGAGGAGGATGTTAGTACCTTATCTCGGGGAGATTTCCAGGGCACTGCCCCCATTTTCTCTTCCACTCCATAGGGCTTTTTCTAAGAAGATATTGTTTTCTAGCATCTGAGTATTTCTGCTTGGATGAAGGAATGAGTAGTTTCCCGACCCATGGCAAAGTTTGGAGGGAAACCACAGGGCTGGGTCTCCAGAAGGAGAAGTAGGAGGTAGTAGCTAGTAGTCCGATATCAGCCATTAGGTGAGCCAAGGAGGAGGGGAGCCAGCCAAATGACAAAGGGGGTAGTTAGATAGGGGTTGGGTAGGAAAGAGTGGATTTATGAACCAATAGAGTAGTGAAAGTCACTATTGGCCCTTTTCCTTATTTATGTAGTTGTTGACCCATTCTGGACCTTCAATGGCTAATATATACATAGGGGATCCCACATTGTGAGGGCTCAAGGGCAGAGGAAGAAGCCTAGGGAAATTAGGCATAGAGACCACAAAGAGAGCAGAACTTGTGGCAGCTTAGGCCCTAGAGAAGAAACCTGATTTGTCTTATGGCATAGAAGAGAAAAGTGGTCACTCTGGCAAACTTGGACAAGGGCTCTCTGCTAGCAGCAGCTGGAGGGAGGTGTCATGACACATAGAGCAGGACCTGGAGTCAGGAAGACATAAGTTCAAATTTGGTGCCAGGTGCTGGTCAGCTGCATCACCTTGGAAAGGCACTTCAATTCTGTCTGCTTCAGTTTTCTCAAGTGTAAAATATGGATAATAATAGCATGTACCTCTTATTGTTGTGAGGATTAAATAAGATATTTGTACAATAAATATAACAGCGAATGGTACATAATAGACGCTTAATAAATGCTTCCTTCCTTCTTTTCTTTCTTTCCTTCCTTCCTTCCTTTCTTCCTCCCTCCCTCCCTTCCTTCCTTCCTTCCTTCCTCCCTTCCTTCGTTCGTTCCTTCCTTCCTTCTTCCTTCCTTCCTTCCTTCCTTCCTTCCTTCCTTCCTTCCTTCCTTCCTTCCTTCCTTCCTTCCTTCCCCAATTTCCTAATACAATTTGGTTTCTTCTACCTCAGGAAACTAATGGGAAATTAGGGCTAATAATGTCTTATTTCCCAACTGCTTAACTGTCTTAGTAGTTCTTCTCTGAAGCTCCTCTAAACTCTGTATGTTACCTTTTAGCAGAAAGTCTGGTCTCATTAGTGGAGTGTGCTGTCAAAGGCTAGATAGCTGTGTGCTGCTCTATAGGGTTGGCTGGCCAATTAAAAAATCATCAATAATCAATACAGCTTTTGCCTCTGGGGTTGAACCCAGGAACAAATTAATGGGCAGTGCAGGCTATTAAACTGTGCAGGAACGAGGTCCCCCATTGAGTAGATATCCTTAAGCAGGTAAGCTGCTGCAGTCTCAATGAGGTAAGGCCAGCTAATGCACTTCAAGGGGGAAGGCATGGACACCCACTATCTCTCCCCAGGCTTCCAGGAGGTAGCATCCTACACAGAGCATTAAGTAAACCATCAAAAACTAATAAGCATTTGATGACTGAATGAATATATAAGATTTCAGTTTCAGATCTGTCATTAACTCTGTGACTTTGGGCAAATTATATTCCTTCTCTAGGATTTCACTTCTTCCTCCTTAAATTGGAGGGCTAGATCTTTGATATTTTTTTTGATATATTTTTTTTAATTAAAGCTTTTTATTTGTATAACATATGTATGGGTAGTTCCCCAACATTGATCTTTACAAAGCTTTCCATTACAAATTTTACCCCCAGTCCCCTCCCCTACCCTAGATGGCAGGAAGTCCACTACATGTTAATAATGTTGAAATGCTTGAGAAGTTATGCAAGAAAAATCCTATCTACAAGAAAAAAAAAGAATCAGAGAAAGGCAACACAATGCAAGCAAATGTCAATAGAGATCATGAAAATGTTACGTTGTGGTCCATATTTCATTTCCCTCTCTCTGGGTGTATATGGTTTTCTTCAGTGAACAATTGGAACTGGTTTGAGACAATTCTTTGTTGCAGAGAGCCATGTCCATCAGAATTGATCATCATGTAATACTGTTGTTGCTGTGTATGATGATCTCCTGATTCTGTTCGTTTCACTCAGCATCAGTTCATGCAAGGCCCTCCAGGCCTCTCTGAAATCATCCTGCTGGTCGTTTCTTACAGAGCAATAATATTCCATAACATTCATATACCATAATTTATTCAGCCACTCTCCAATTGATGGGCATCCCTTCATGGAGGGCTAGATCTTTAAGGCATCTTGGCCAGGTAATGGCGTGCTAGTAAATGTTTAACAACCAACTTTCCAAAGAGAACAAAATGTATGTATGACATATTTGAAAAAATTTAATCTGTATTATTAACATATCTCTATTACTTTTTGAAGTCAAGACAAACAATAAAACCAGCCCTGATTTGTAGTATTTACTCACACTGAAAAATTAAAATTGACTCTATAAGCAAGTTCAAGGTGACTCCTGAACATCTGTGCCCAGGTCATATCTTTGTGATTTTTATTCTTCAAACAACTGACAAATATGGCTTCCTTTTTATAATCTGGATGACAGATTTTGCCCTTGTTTGTTTGCTGAATCCCATGCAATTTGGGGCAGCATGGAGAGCATTTGTAGCTATGGCAAAGACTCATAGAGACCATAGGCAGGCACTAATTCCTTTGCTCTGACTCTGGTTTGCTCTCCAATGTCTTTACCCCTTTGCTCAAGCACAGTCCAGATTTATGTGAGTAATTAACCCTTCATGAGAAGAGTAATTGGTTTTCAGTGATTGAGTGCTATCCTCTAGGATCATTTGGCTGGCTGAAATATAGGCTGGCAGCAAATATCATGTTTGATGGAGACTGAGTGGTTTTAAAACAAAAAAAATTTGAGCCGGAAGAGACCTTCCAGCCCAAAGACTTTTCATCTTCTGGTGTATTATGGAGCCCTCAGTCAGTCTGGTGAAGTCTATGGGCCCTTTATTCTAAATCACATTTTTAGATCTATAAAATATGATACACAGGGTTACAAAGGAAATAATTATATTTAAATGCAGCTATTAAAGTATTTTTTTTAAACTTCACAAATTCCAGTTTAAGAACCCCTGATTTAGTCCAGTGATTTCATTTGAAGGACAGAGAAACTGAGGGAAGTGACTTGCCTAAGCTTAGAGACATGGGCTAGAATCTATGTCTCTGATAGAGGACTCTTCATATATATGTCTTCTTGACTTCCAGGTTGGAGTGGGAGCTGCTTAGTAGTATAGTTTAGTCATTTTCAGTCATGTCTGATTCTTTGTGACCCCTTTTAGAATTTTCTTGGCAGAGATGCTGGAGTAGTTTGCTATTTCCTTCTCCAGTTCCTTTTACAAATGAGGAAATTGAGGAACACAGGGTTAAGTGACTTGTTCAGGGTATCATGGCTAATAAATGTTTTGAAGCTGGATTTGAACTCAAGAAGATGAGTCTTTTTGATTCCAGGTCTAGCACTCTATCCATTGCATCACCTACTTGCCTTCTTGGGCAGTAGCCATTTCCATGTCTTTAGACTTGCAAGGACTGATATTATAGAAAAAAGACTTTATCATTGGGTCATTGGGAATGTACTGGAACCAAGTGCCATGGATGTGTTGGTTTGAGGTTGAGGGTAATACAGATAACAAAGACACTTATGAATCTCTTTGATGTTTTCAATGAACTCAACTAACCCAGCCAGAAGCAATTAATATCAGATAAGTTGAGACAAGGTGAGTTGGGCATAATTCTGGCTTTCAGGAAAAGAGTGTCTGGATGTGAAAGGGAATTTTTTTTTCTTCCTCTCCTCAGAAGAATACTTCCTAAGGATAATAAATTATATTTCCATAATACATTATAGCTTACAAAGTGTTTCCCTCACTTTTTCTGAGACCAGGAACTAATATTGTAATTCAAATTTTGTAGGTGGGGAAACTGAGACTGACAAAGAACAGGGCCAGGATTCAAACACAGACTTTCTGACTATATCTAATGCTCTTTTCAATACACTACATGATCATCAATCTTCTCCCAGTGTCCATGGGATTTTGAAAATCTTCATCTTAACTATTTCCTTTCATTAGCTGCCTGTCACACTCATTAGAATTAGCATACTAGTCCGTATCTTTTTTGGATCATACATCTCTATCAGCAACAATGTTTTAAGCATTTACTCCCAATATTTACATATTAATTTATTTATAAATTATATATATGCACTACTATGCTATTAATTTTTAAATAATATTTTATTTTCCCTCCAATTATATGTAAAAACAATTTTTAAAATTTCCTCTTTTAAAAAAAGTTTTGAGTTCAAAATTCTGTTCCTCCCTTGTCTCCTACCTCCCTGAGATGGCAAGCAATCCAATATAGTTTATTCATTGTACTATTATTTTTAAAATAGTTTTTATTTCATTAAATAGTTCCTAATTAAATATAATTTTTAAAATATCCATTTAAAAATAATGAATTTCAAGTTCCCTTCCTTTCTCCTGTGTCTTCCTCCTCCTGGAGAAGGCAAGCAATTTGATTTCAATTATATATGTGAAGTCATACAAAACATTTCTATATTAGCCAATTTGCAAAAGAAAACAACAAACAAAAAATTTTAAAAAGGAAATGAAAAGAAAGTATAAAAAAGTATGCTCCAAGCTGCACCTGGAGTTCATCAATCCTCTCTCTGGAGGTGGATAGCATTACTATCATACTATTATCTACATTATACAATTCACTTGAAAAACAGGAATAAAAAGATGATGAGATAAAGGTGAGATGATACTTGAACCAAGTGCCAGTAGGGAGTCCTTGAAGTTAAGGAGCAGGATATATAGTCAGAGATAGGAAGTGTTAGGAAAAACAAGTTTAGCAGCTTGTGTGAAAGATGGATTGGACAGAGGAGAAATGAAAAGATGATGAGGGCCTGAAGAAGAGTGGTGAGTAGAGAGGTGCCAGATGAAAGAGATAATGGAGGTGGAAATGACAATGTTTGGCAACTAACAGGATACATGGAGTGAGCAAGAGTGATGAGTTAATAAGCATAATACTGATGGTGTGAACCTGGGTGAAAATAAGAATGGTGATACCTTAAGAAAAATGGGGAAATTTGCAAGAGGGATGGGTTTTGGTTGGAAAGATAAGGGAATAAAGTTGACATGGAGTCACAACTTATCTGTGTTTATTTATTTAATGTGACTCCATCCCACCTAAAATTCCAAAGGGGAGGAAGACAGGACTCTTGCTCACTGGTTACATCCCAGAGACCAGTGACTGTTCTTCCAGAACCATGATGTGATCTAGGGAGGCAGGTCATGGGCATGTTGGGTCACTTTTGTGCAGGGTACCACTTAGGGTTCCTGAAGGGATACATTCCTACATGTATAAATACATATATAACATGATGTATAATACATACATGACACAAATTTACATATATACTTAGACAGATACACACACATATCCTGAAGACTTGATAGTCAGCAAGGACAGGAGGAGGCTGGGAGCTTATAGAATGCAGGAAGAAGTCAGAAGTGGTGATGGGGAGGTTGGGGAATAAAGATTGGTGTGGGTGTATGGGATACAAACCCCACAATTGGCTATTGGGGAAAGGTGATCCATCTTTTGACTTTTGGATTAATTGATAATGTGTCCCTTAGGAGAAATAGGTCCCCTTTTGGGGTCTGGCCATGCCTTCCAAATAGGCCCTGGCTAACACTTTGGAAAGCATTTCAACAGGTACAATCTCAATGCAAATATATTGTTTTGTTGTTGTTGCTAGAAATTTGTCTCCAGAATCTCTAGGAGGACAAAGACCATATTTTCTAGTTTTGGAGGGATGGCCGTCACCCCTCCCTTTATTCCTTGGCCAGAATCTCTCAGCAGACTGGGTATGCAGTAAGTACCCAATAAATACTTGTTGGATAAATACCCATTGAAGCTAGGGATCGGTGACAACCCTTGCAGGCCTAATCAGTCATCTTCTATTCAGAGACAGAGCCCAACATAAATGGCTCCTTCAACTTGTAGTCAGAAAAGAAGGATCAATGACCTTGTCATTGCCTGAGAAACAGTATTCTTCTCTGGGCTTGGAGGTTTTTCAAAATCTTAACTTCAAGATCCTTCTAGGAAATGTCACCTAACCCTCGTAACACCATATCACACCTCCAAACTCAAGTTGGACTTTTCTGTTCCCAGGACAACAAAAATACTTTTTCAAAAAGAGACTCACTTATTGATGAAAAAAAATTTCTTTGAGCAATTCAGGAAGTGAATTGGGTTGGAAAGGCTATGAGATTTCCTATCCTGAGGTAAGAGGAGAGGGGATGGTATTATGTTGTGATGCTTTCATTTTTGTAAGCATGAGAAATGGTTTTCTTTCTAGGTCAGCCTTTAGTTGAGATATGAACCCATTCCCTACTTCTACCCCCAGATCCCCTTCCTTAAATATAGGAGACAGTCTGTAAATACTTGTAGAATGAATGAATGAATAAATATATGAATGAATGAATGAGCATGGTTAGGGCTGAACTGTGGGCCATAGGAAGTAGCAAAGAGTTTAGCAGAGATGAAGATGTTCTCATTGCCATCACCAGCTTCCCCCACCATCATCTCTGCTGAAACTTTCGACCTGTGAGAAACCAAAGGCAAATTTTGGACATCTCCTGCACTCAGCTCTACACCACGGGGGAGAATGGTAATGATCAACGGAGAGCTGACATTTTTGGGAAAGGAAAAACAGGTACACCAGCCCTGAAGTGATATTATCTACTGTGACAGGCAATGAAAAGATAGTGAGCAATAAGGGGATGTTATCTCCCCTCTCAGTAGGGGAAAATCTTAGGTAATAAAATATATTAGTTGGGGAAGTAATACAAACTCCTCTAAGATCGATGTCTTCAATGTATGTGCAAAGCATTCTTCCTGCAGGTGTGCCCTGATTTAAGGAACCCAGTATCTAGAAAGTCTCCCTGAAAAATAGGATAAATTGGGACTATCTCATCTTTTCTAGTCTATCATACCTAGTAGCATACAAGAAAACCCAGGATAACCCATTGGGTTAGAAGAATAGTAAGAAGAAGGAAAGGCCCGAGAGTCCAATTCTAGAGCTCAAGGAAGTGAATCATATTTACTCCATCCTTAAATCTAATTATAAGGTTTATTGATAATATATATAATACTGCTCCTACCCTCACTCCCTACCTCCTTTCCCTTTGCTCAGTAAACATCCAAAGTTACATAGTCTAATCAGCAGAGAGTGATCCAGTTTCTCATCTCTCTATTCTGGTCCTCCAGAGAAAAAGAAACAAATATATTTGGTGGTAGTTTTAGGAAAGCTAATTTTCCCCAGAACTTCAGGCTAGATCTGAGAGGTCAGAGAGGATAGGGGTCACAATGATTTACACTCGGGAAGCTAAAGGAAGCTGTTGGGACTTCTTTCAAATATGTCCACTAGAACAATCAGATTTCAGGCACTTTTTTGAACACATCAATTATGAATATGCCAGAGGTTGGCAGAGATTCTATGATGTTGCAGGGTGGGGGGCTGTCATAACCATGCTGGTCATTTCTGATTACTGATTTCCTTTTTTCTGTCAGGGAAGGGACTCAATTTGATCAGTTTGCAAAAAGGCATAATAAAAGTTAATTATATAAATATTTTTGGGTGCCTACTATGAACAGGGCACAGTACTAGGCACTATGAGTGATAAAAGAATAAAAAAAGAAACAAGTATTTATTAAACACTTAGTATGTGCTGGACACTGTGCTAAGCCCTTTATAAATAATATCTCATTGTATCTTGCAGATAGGTACAATTATCATCCCCATTTTACAGTTGAGGAAACTGAAGCAATCAGAGATTAAATGACTTGCTAATTAATAACAGAGTTTATTAACTGCTTTTCCTCATACCCAAGCCCTACATTGTACACCTGACTCCCTGGACCTTGGACTAAATTGTCAAGCCCCAGGTGTACAACTGCTGAGGATGCTGGACAGTTCACATCTCTGTTTACTAGCTATCGCCTAACATTGTTTGATTGAATACACCAGAAGGTCCAACGTCTTGCCTGAGATACTCCCAGGAGCAGCTTGAACCAGATTAAAATGAAATTGGAAAATATTTAACAAGAAAAATAAAAATGTAATATAGATAACATTACATTTGAAAACTAAGTCAATATATGTCTCATAGGGAACCTTAAGTACAGCTTAGTGGTCTTCGTTTCTATTTGAGTCTGACACCATTTTACATTGCCTCTCTCCTGACCTGTTGCCAAAGAGACATACTTTTCTGAGTAATGCTATACCTATTACTGCTCATTTACCAGATCTCTCTGAAAATGGCTATGTTCAAAATCTCCTATCATTTCCTTCAGCTGAATAATGCTTACTGAATATTTCCTGTTTTTTACAATGGCATTAATTCAGTTGGTCTTCCAGTCCCTATCATCTCTGGTCCTGCATAGGCAAATACTTACAAAACCCAGTTTAGTTAAATTCGTTTGTAAACATTGGTTCCAAACATCATCATCATCATCATCATTCTATGACTACTACTATTAATATCTCATCTCCTTGTTCTTTCTCTTCTTCTTCCTCTTTTCCTTCTTCTTCTTCCTCCTCCTCCTCCTCCTCTTATTCTTCTATGAAAACTACTACTATTATTATCTCATCTCCTTGTTCTTCCTCTTCTCCTTGTTCTTGTTCTTCTTCCTCTTCTTTTTCTTCTTCTTCCCATTCTCCTTGTTTTTCCTCTTATTCTTCCTTCTCTTCTCCTTATTCTTGTTTTTCTTCCTTCTTTTTCTCTTCTCCTTGGTCTCTCTCTTCCTCTTATTTTTTTCCTTATTCTTGTTCTTCCTCTTCTTCATTTTCTCCTGCTCAGTTTTTTTCTTGGCCAATTCTCAGACTCCCTTGCTCAGCAATAACCACAATTAATAGCAGTATATGGGCTCCACCCTTCTCAAATGATCATAATCCAAGGCCTGGGTCACAGTAATGTGGAGAAATATGGAGCAGAGAGGAAAGAAATCCTGATGAGCTATCATGAACATCTATCCCTTCCTTCCCTGACAGGGATGCTTTCCCTATGATATATTTAGGCACCTATCAATGACTAATGAGGCAAATCTGGGACTGGCAGATTTTACACCAGCTCAGGCAGATGTTCCCACATGTGGAAGTTGGATTTTGATTCTCAGCCTGCTGTCTGCCAGAAGCTACCTGGCATCTCTTTCTCTCAAAACTTGATTTTTGTGATTTAGGTAGTGATTAGGCAAACATCCCTTGACCAATTTTGGTCTTAGCCAAGAGGCCTAGATGGATCCCTGCCTACAAACTCAGATGGCTCTCAGTAATTCTGGAAAACATGTACCTTAAAGCTTCTCCACTATGTTTCTCAACCTGGCCCAAAACTTACCTTTTCCAACCTTAATTGATCAATCATACCTTCTCTAGCCCCAACAGAGTTCCACTGATCATTCCTCTGCTTCATGGTTTATATAATCCAATATCCTTATATTCTCTAGGGGGTTCTTACATTTTTGTTTAATCTTCCCAACAGGCCTTGTTCTCTGCTCCAGTCTTGTACCTTAGGTCTTTGTGGAAAGATGAGCTCTTTTGGGGAGGGAAATCTAAGGAATGGCCTTTTCTTTCTTGAATCCATGAGGATTTAATGAAAACTTTGTTCTGCAGGGTCTCTAGGGAATACAGAGTGGTTAGTCTAAATAAATCAAATTTAGAATTTCAAATTATTATTTTAAGATGTTTTTGGAACAGACCCAGAATTTCAGCAGTATAAGAAGCTCTGATCAACAAGCTCAGGATCCTCCTCTGTAAGTAGCTTGGAGGTGTCATAGTGAATAGGGTTTGGGCCTAGAGTCGGGAAGACTCATTTTCCCAAGTTCAAATCTGGCCTAAGACTCTTACTAGCTATGTGACTATGGGAAAGCCATTTAACCCTATTAGCCTCAGTTTCCTCATCTATAAGATTATTTGGAGAAGGACATGGCAAGCCCCTTCCAAGAAATCCCAGAGGGAGTTATGAAGAGTCGAACATGACTGAAAAACAAAGAACTACAAATCCTCCTCTGTAAAAATGGGATTTTTTTCTCATGATCCCTGAAGACCCTTCCAGCTCTAAATGTATCATCCTATGGATCACCAAAAAATCACCAATTCTGTGGATCAGGTACTCAACAAAAGGGTCAGATCCATGCATAACCCATGATTTTTGCTAGGATGCCCAGTATCCAGGCAGTTTCCATGATCTGAGAGTTTTTCATTTAAGTCTCTCTGACTATATATATATATATATATATATATATATATATATGTATATATATATACATATATATATGTATATATATATATTCAGGCACCAAGTACAAGGAAACTACTCTGCCATTAATGTAGATAGGGATAATTTTAATAATATAGCTTCATAATCCTGCAGCTAGAAAGATCCTTATAAACCTCTGAGTTCAAATTGCTCATTTTATAGGTGAAGAAAATGAGGTATGAAGTGGTAAAGTGACAACTTTAGGGTCACACAGTAAGTCTCTTCCTGCCTTGTTGTCTCTCTTATAGATGCCATTTATAATAGCACTTTAAAGTTTGCAAATTTATACACAAAGTGAGTGAGAGCATAGAAAGAGCTGGAAGAGAGCTTGAAGAACATTTATTACAACTTTCTCATTTTACAGATTATTAGTACATCAAAAGCACTGGATCTGAAGTCAGGAAGATAAGTTTAAATCCAGTCTCCTACTTTTATTAACTGTGTGATCCTAGGTAACTCATTTAACCTCTGCTGGACTTAGTATCCTCATCTGTAAAATGGGGATAATAATAGTGCCCACCTCCCAGGTTCATTGTGAGTATAAAATCAGATGATGATTGTAAAATACTTTGTAAGCCATGTAAATGTTAGTAATTTCTGTTACTATTTCACTTGATATGGGAACTGCATATAGGATAATAGATTTAGATCTGGAAGATACCATAGAAATTAGTTGGTATAATTATCCCATCTTATAGATGATAAAACAGAAAGCAGAGGGGCTAGTGACTTGCTCAACACCACAACATAAGTAGTAGTGACCACTATTTATACTTAGTTCCCTCATTTTACTGCTACTTGTATTGGATACTTTAAATAAGTGAGAGACTTTCACTGATGTTGAGGAGATCTCTATTATGTGTTTATCACTCTATGGAAGTTTATGGCCATTTTTATTATTATTATTTTTGACTTAGAACAAAAGTTATTATTTCCAGAGTCCTCTTCCTTTCCCCTCCCAACAAAAAGAAAAGAAATCCCAGAATCTTAATGTGTCATCTCTAGCTGGAAAGAGGAGGAGGAATGGCTTAGTTTGCAAATTTCTCCCTTCTATTCCCACTTATCCTCCCTTCTTTCCTGCCCGGTGGAGAATATAGCTCAGTGGGATTCTTCCGTTCGGTGTTTAGAATAGAACAGGCATGATATTTGGCCAATGGCTGGGGCTGGGTGGGAGTGAGGACTGACGGGAAGGGTCTCTTAAAACTCATTTCTCCAGAGTGGCTCCTTTTGCTCCCAAAGGCCACTTGTCAGAAGGGCGAGGTCATGAGGATGAGTTTCTGAAGTACAGGGGCCAAGGCTCAGGGTACTTAGCTGTTGCTCTAGAATCTCTTGAAGGGACACCTAGTGTAGCTGCCATTTTTTAACAGAACTTCAGAAACGTGATTCATTCAGGATCCCAGCACGGCAGCAGAGGATTCCCCATAATAATAAGTAGGGTCTTGGCCCTGATCACTGCCACACTGAATCTCTTGGGAATGGCCATTATTTTTTTTACATGAAAAAAATTAATTTTTATTGATCTTTTTTATATTGCCAAAATTTCTCCCCATTTCACTTTTTCTTTCCTTCAAGAAAACTATCCCATGTAACAAAGATTTTTGTTTTTAAAGAGAAAAAAATCAGTAAAGCTGATAAATACTTTGAAAAAAATGACAATATATGGAATGTTCCACATGTTTGGACACCTCCCCCCCAATTCCCATGCTCCATCCCATATATACAAAGCAATCAGGGAGATATCTTCTCTGTTCTTTGGGATCAAGCTTGTTCATTGAAATTTGGCAACCTCTATTTATAATTACTTTGTGGTGGTTGTTGAGGTGGCGTGACTCTAATGTGGAGCATCTGCAGCTTGGGGAATGCTGAGTCCAAAAGTTGGAGAGAGAGATCAGATGGAAATGGAAAAGGACTGGATTTGGTTGTTAACTACGGTAGGAGTTGGATCCATGCCATCATGGCTCTAGATGCCAAATGGCAGCTTAATGTGGAAGTTGGATTGGATGCTAGTAAGTGAGAGTGGGTTTATTGATGATGAGGTTTAGAATCCTGGGAAACTTATTGGGAAGGTCCATATTGGATGAGGAGAGCAGAGGCTTCATGGGCTATGAGTAGGCTAGAAGACAGAATAACAATTATGGAATATATTGGAGAAATTGCCAGGGAAACTGACTTTCAGGCAGATAGTTGAGCAAGAGAGTCTTGAGAGTTGGCCAAGAAAAGCGTGTTCAGAAAAACTGAGCTTATGTCTCAAGTGGGTACAGAAAATGAGAAGAGCGATACAGGCAGTGAGTGACAGTTGCTTACTTTGCTTGGCTGTTCCCTTTTATTCTCCAACGCTGCTGTCCTTACATAGTTTTTGAAGTCATTGGCAGCATGATGTCTGCCTGTGACTGAACCACATGCTAGCTGTTTTACAACCAGAATTAGGGGACCTAACAATATGCCAAAATTGTTGGATGCAGCTAAGGTCATCCTCGGGGGAAAAAACACATCTCTACAATATACATTAAAGAAATGGAAAGAGAGAATTGATGAACTCAATATGCACTCTAAAAAATTAGAGTGCCAACAAATAAGTAAGTCTAAAATAAACAGAAAGAGATTAAAATTAGAGGAGAAACAGATAATTTGGAAACAAAAACTCTATAGAATGATAAACAAAATTAAAATCTGGTTCTCTGAAAAGACTAATATAGTTGATAAACCAGAATAAAAGGATTTTGGTATATAACATCTGGGCATTGTAATTCAACAATTTTTTTTTATTTTTAATGCATTAAAATTTTTTTTATCCCTTTTTCCTTTACAGCATTTCAAAAACTCAGGCGTACTAATGGAAAGCAAGTGACATTCCTCATTTGTTAAAAAGTATTGGATATGAGGACTTCTATATCACTACTAGCTTTCCCTCCTGAACCACACTGATTTTGAATCCCAGTGCCTAGTAAAGAGGGCAGCTATGTAGTGCAATGGATAGAACACCAGCCCTTTCATCAGGAGGACCTGAGTTAAAGTTCACTTCAATCTCTTCAGACACTTCCTAACTGTATGACCCTGGGCAAGTCTCTTCACCCTGTTTGCCTCAGTTTCCTCATCTGTAAAATGAGCTGGAGAAGGAAATGGCAAACTCTGCAAGTATTTTTGCCAAGAAAATCCCAAATAAGATCATGAAGAGTCAGATATAACTGAAAAAAATGCCTAAACAACAACAACAGAAATAGATAATGAATATTATCTCCATTTTATGGATAATGAAACAGATTTTTTTTTTTGCTGAGACAGTTGAGATTAAGTGACTTGCCCAGGGTCACACAGCTAGGAAGTGTTAAATGTCTGAGGCCAGATTTTAACTCAGGTCCTCCTGACTTCAGGGCTGGTGCAACTGAGACTTTTTTTCAGTAGGTTAAATGATTGCTTATTAGAGTTTATATAGGTAGAAAGTAGTTGTGATAGGATTTTTGAACTCAGATCCTTGAAGTTTACAGTGAAGGTACTTGCCATGGCAATACCAAACTTTCTCTGTTTTTCATTCTTACCTCACTAGTTTAATGTTTGGTCTCTGTCTCCAGTCTGTTATCTCCTATGTCAACATTTCAAGGTTTCAAATGAACAGGTTCTTAGTTTACTATCTCATCATACCTTTTGCTTCTATTGCCCACCAAATCCTTCCTACTATGTGTCCATCATTTAGACCCTGCCTCTGGACTACTCTGCCCACTGTCCTCCTTCTTCTCTATAATCAGCTCTCATAACAATAGTTAAAATTGAGATTGACAAGATGTTTCCAGATTCATTTACTCATTTGATTCTCACAACTACCCAATGAAGTGGGAATTGTTTCCATTTTATAGATGGGGAAACTGAGGTCCAGAGAGGTTAAGTGACTTGTCTGTGGCCACAGAACTAGTTTTCAAACCCAGATTTTTCCTGATTCCAAGGCTAGCAATTTTCCCACTATATCAATTGACTATATTAAGGTAGTTAGTGACATAACATATAGATCACTGGATTTTGGAACCATATGGACTTGACTTTAAATCCTGATTCAGACATTTATTAGCTATATAACATTTACTTTTTAGGCATACCATAATATTATCTTATCAAATAAAGTGCTTCACAAACCTTAAAGTATTACATAAATTATCATTATTATAATAAAATTATATAATTGGTGTCTGAGTCCTCAACCTCATCAATGAGGTACAAGTCCTGCCCCCTCCATGAGATTGCTAAATGTCTACTATCTTGTTTATATTTGCATTTTTTCACTTAATATTTATGCCATTTTCACTTTTTATTGTTTGCTTGCATTTTATTTTGCTTCTCTTTTTTTCTTGTGTGGCACAATAATTGTATAAATATCTATACTTATATTGGATTTAACATATATTTCTATCATGTTTAACATATATTGGACTGCTTGCCATCTAGGGGAGAGTGTAGAGGAAGTGGAGGGAAATTGGAACATGGGGTTTTGCAAAGGCAAAAAATATTTCTATCATGTTTAACATATATTGGACTACTTGCCATCTAGGGGAGAGTGTGGAGGAAGTGGAGGGAAATTGGAACACGGGGTTTTGCAAAGGCTATTGTTCATGCCTATATTTTGAAAAATAAAAAGCTTTAATAAAAATATTTATGGTGTATTTGTAGATGTGCTATTTATCTCCCCCATTATAATGTCAATTTCTCGAGAGTAAGTTTCATATAATTCTGTGCCTAGGAAAGTGCTTGGCACAAATATTAACAAATGTTTACTGATTGACTGATTAACTGCCTATGTGCTCTGGGGCACAATAATTCCCTTCTCTGGGGCTGCTTCTGCCTATGTAAATTAGTGGGACTGAAAGCTTAAGGCTTCTTCCAATTCTAACATTATGAAAAGGTAGGGAAGCTAGGTCCAGTGCTCTTCCAGAGATTCATGGGCCTAACCACTGCATGGGGCCCCTGAATACATTAATGATGCTATTTTAATACACTCTGACTGTGCTTCATGACTTCTGGTGAGAGCTAAAAACCTCAGCAGGTGACGATTGAGCTAAAAAAATAAAATAACAGACATGACTTTATACTAAGAAAAGGAAGTTATCTTTCAGAAATTCAATGGGGACCCATTTGTTAAAGCTTGGACACAACCCATCACCTGACTGGAGAGTTCAGGCTATTAGCAAAGAGGATTAATAAAGTCAAAGTTGGTTACTGTGGCTACCATGAGGGGTGTGGGCAGTAAGGCCTTTGTCCTTCACACCAAGGAAAAGATTGGGGATTGTCTCTCCAATTTTTCCTGCAGATCACTCTTGTTGCCTCTTATGACTTCTTTCCTCTTCCAAGGCTATCCTAGTTTTCATTTTGATTAGATTTCACTTGTATGTAAATATTCAGGGAGACAAGAGACTGAAGCACATAATGGTGATTTGCACTAGCTCACCATCTACTAGAAATCACTCGTAATAATGGAGGCTAGAAAGGTTGGTGTAAATTAGCACAACTTGTGCCTCCATTTTTCTCCTTCCTTCTCCCACCCCATGTTGGCTATAGTCTGTACTATAGACTACACATTACTGGAGGTAGAATCCATAAGATTGTACTTCTGGCCTCAGGCTTTTAAGCATGTTTTCATAGTTATAAATCTCTAGAGTATGTAAAATCAGAGCAATTGATTTAACAGAGGTAGCCCCAAATCTCTTGGCAATGGTTCAACATGAGGCTGATGATAGAAAAAGAAGAGTAGATGATGATTTTGAGGTAGCGAGCTTGGGAAACTGGAAAGGTGGTGGTACCCCCATCCGAACCAGTGCAGTTAGGAAAGTAAGTGAGTTAAGAGAAAAAGAAAATGAATAATAAGATGTTGAAGTTGATATCCTTATGGTGATATCCATGAGGAGATATCCAGTAGGCAGTTGGTAGCAAGACTGGAGCTCTATAGAGATACTGAGGTCTAGATATGTAGATTTAAGATTCATCCTCCTAGAGATGACAATTGAACTTATGGGAGCTCATTAGATAATCATGAGACTGTAGAGAGAAAAGAGAAACCAGGACAGAACTTTGGGAGACATCCATATTTCGGTGGCTGCATATGGCAGATGATCCTACAAACAGGCCAAAAAGAGTGAGTGGTCAGACAGACAGAAGGAGAAGATGAGAATAGTATCATGAAAAACATGGAGGTGAGGGTGTTTAGGAGAGAGGGAATAATAGCAAATGGTGTCAAACACTGAAGAGAGGTCAAGAAGTATGAAGATAGAAAAGACCATTCTTTGACTTTAGTAATTAAAATATCATTGGTAACCTTGGAGAGAGCAGTTATGATTGAGTGATTGGGTCATAAACCAGCCTCTACATACTCTATGATCCTTCTAAACCTCCTTGATATTCCTCACACATGACACTTCATGTCTTGACAATGAATTTTTACTAGCTGTCCCTCATGCCCGAAATCTTCTCATCTCTTGTTTCCTGCCTTCCATGGCTTCCTTCAGGTCCTAGCTAAAATCCTACCTTCTGCAATGGAGACTTTTCTGACTCCATTTAATGCTAGAGACTCTCCTTGTAGATTATTCCAACTCATATTCTCTATATGCTGTTGACATATAGTTATATGTGTGTTTTCTCTCCCAATAGACAATGAGTCTTTTAAAAGCATTGATTCTGTATCCCTATCACTTAGCACAGTGCTTGGCACAAAGTAGCTGCATAATATATACTTGTTAGGATGTGAAGAAATGAAGGCAATGAATGTAGGTTTTGTTGTTGTTGTTGTTGCTGTTGAGACAATTGGGGTTAAGTCACCTGCCCAGATTAACATACAGCTAGAGTTAAGTGTCTGAGGCCAGATTTGAACTCAGGTCCTCCTGACTTCATGGCTGATGCTCTATCCCTGCACCATCTAGCTGCCCTGTGTAGGTTTTTTAAAAAGCAGTTTAGCTAGAAAAGGCAAGAGATAATGTAAACTCTTTGAAAGCAGGGTCCATTTTATCTATGTATTTGTATCCTTAGCACCCAATAAAATGCTTGACACATAGAAGGTGCTTAATAAATATTGGTTGACTGATAGGAGAAATGCAGAAAAACTGTTTGAAGGGATAGTAGGATCAAGTAAAGACTTTCTGAGATTGGGGAAAGTCTGGCCATATTTGTAAGTGTAGAGCAGAAACTAATGAATTAAGAGAGCCTTAAAATGCGGGTGAGATGATTATAGGTGCAGGCTTCCCAAGAAGGGATGGGATGAAGAGCACAAATAGATGGATCGGGCTTGGGAAATAGAATGTCCATTTATAAGTAAAGGACATTGGAGTAACAGAGACAATGGAACGTGATTCTGAAGGGCTTTGAGATATAAAATTGTAGAGAAGAAGGGGGTGCCAATAGATGACCTTTGTGTTCTCATTCAAGGCATAGGGTGAGTCCTCTGCTAAGAAGAAGAGAGGTGGGGAAGGTGTGGATGGCTTGCTAAGACACTTGAATAATTGAGAAAGATTCTTTTAGGAGTGCAATAGGCAGTCAGTTAAGGAAGAACAAATGAAAGGATTGGCAGGTAGCACTTAGGGACTAGCTGAGATCAGGTTTAAAAAAGGAACTCAATACACAGCTGCAGGAATTCCAGTGACTGTTGGCAGTGAAACAGAGTGTCTTGGATCCTAGTTACTTGCCAACATGTCACATTACCTCATTAGAACATAAGCTACCTGAGGTCAGGGACTGTATGTTATTTTTTCTTTGTATCTTCATTGTCTAATACAGAGCTCTATTCCATTGGAATGAGTCACAAGGAATATTAAAGACTTTATAAATCGACTGGTCCAAATATATCTTCACCACTGATCAAACAACTCAGAACTTTAGAGCTATATATTCCATTATATTCATATGGATAACTGAGCAGCAGATTGAACTCAACATAAAACCAATTGAAACCACTATATTCTCCTTTTAATCTGCCCTTCCTGCCATCCTTCTTATTTTTCTTAACAGCATCATGATCTTCCAAATAACTGGGTGCTTTCTTTACCACACTTTCTATATACAACCAGTAGCCAAATTTTATGAATTCTACCTCCAGTAATGTATTTCACACTTGTCCCCTCCTCTTCATTTACCCAGACACCAGCCTAGTCTAGATCTTCATCTCCTGTAATTTGAATTACTGTAATCTCCTCTTAATTGTTCTCCCAAATTCACATCTCTCTTGTCTCCAATTCCCCATCCAAATAATTAATCTTCCTAATGTGCTTGCCCAACAGAATCACTCTCTTATCAATATCTTTGAGTTTTCCTGATTACCTATAAAATAAAAATGACTTGGATTAATACTAGGGTCTTTCCTCACTCAATCTACTTTTCTAGCTTTATGCCATATCAGTACCCATTACATACTATAGCCTCTAGACAAAATGGGATACCAGCTATGTATGATATCATTCTGCACTTTCTTTTCTCTACCCATATATGCAAATTCCACTTAACCCATCCATTTATCTTCCTGTTCCTTCAAGCTCCAACTCAGCCGTTATCTTCTTTATGAAACCTTCCATGATCTCCTCAGATGAAAGTAACTTCTGTCTAAATTTATTTCTAGAGCATTTTGCCAAGAGCTTGTTCTTGTCTCATCACATTCTCATAGTCAGTCATATGATTCAGAGCTGGGAGGGACTTAAGAGATTGTTTAGTCATAAGATTGTAGATCTAAAGTTAGAAAAGACATGACAAGCCACCTAATCTAACCCTCTTATTATATAGAAGAGGAAACTGAGGTCCTAAGAGATGACATTATTTCCCCAAGATCATATATGCTGGAAGTAGCAGATTTGGATTTGAATCCAGGTCCATCCCCTAACTCTCACTTCAGAGCTCTTTTCACTACTTTTCACTCTTTTCACTTTCACTACTGCTTCCAAATTGCATCATATTTATCAAATGTAAATTCATGATCTTCCCAAATAGAATGTAAACTCCTTGAAGCTATGAACTGTTATCATTTTTCATCTCTGCATCACCAGTGCTTTGCACATAGTAGGCAGTCGATAAAGATTTGTTGGACTAAATTGAGAAATATTATTCAATGTCCTTGATATAAGGAGTCTGACAAGAAATTTCTGCTTAAGCTTTATTCCAAGAAAAACTGAGTCTCTTTAGACCAATTTATTTGTTTTATGTGATCAGAGAATATGTTTTCTTCTTTATCTCAGTGGCAAGGAATCTTAGAATCATATCTATAACCCAAATGCTATGTACTGCCCAATTTAGGACTCTGAAAACTGTCTTTAGGTACCTTATTTGGGTTGTCTCTGTTCTGTTTTATTTTCAAACATGATGCCTTGCACTAAGAATTAAACTCCAAGTTTCTCCTAGTCTAGGAGTTTTAAATCTAAGGCCTATAGACTCCTTGAGGTTTGAATATACATGAACATGGATGGGAAAAACCTACGCGTTTATTTTCAATAACTTTTAACTGAAATTTAGCTCTACTTCAACTGTGCAAAAACATTAGAAAAGGAGTCCAAAGATTCAATTATATTTCCAAAAGGATATGTGATGCAAAAAGGTTAGGAGTTTCTGATCTATGGGGAAGCTGCTGACCCTGAAGTCAGTAGGACCTGAGTCCAAATCTGGCCTCAAACACATAACACTTACTAGCTGTGTGACCCTGGGCAAGCCACTTAACCCCAATTGCCTTGCCAAAAAAAGAAAGAAAAAGATTCTTTGCATGTGTACTGTAAATAAAAAGTTTTAATAAATTTTTTAAAAAAGTACTTAAAAAAAGAAAAAAGAAAAAGAGTTATTGATCTCGTCTTTGGAG
Source organism: Myrmecobius fasciatus (assembly GCA_023553655.1). NCBI lineage: Eukaryota > Metazoa > Chordata > Mammalia > Dasyuromorphia > Myrmecobiidae > Myrmecobius > Myrmecobius fasciatus. The sequence continues at coordinate 1,135,486 of JAJPUD010000038.1, read as the reverse complement.
GGATGTAGGTGGGATGCACATCCTCCATAGGTAAAAGGACTCAGTTTTCATGACTTATGGGTTATGAGTGTCATCTTCTTATAGGAAGGAAAGCTCATTCTTGTCAACTACAACCACAACCAAGGAAAAGCTTTGAAGAACTAGGTTCTACTTGAACCAAGGAGGTAATTTGGTTTGGAGATAGCTTGGAAGTATGTTAGAGGAGAGTCTTTCTTTCTGGCTAGGAGATAATGTATATGTATATATGTGTGAGGAAAAGACAGGTTTGAGTTTTGCTTTATCACTGATTAGGTAGGTGACTGCAGGGAATTGCTTTGTTTCTCCAAGTCTTTGCATCCTCATTTGGAAAATCAGTTTACTAATTGCCATCAGTTTCTCAAAGGTGGTAAGGAAAGTATTTGCTAACTTTTAAAACACAATGGAAATGAGAACAATTTTCCTTCCTTTTCCCTCCCTCACTCCATTCTTCCCTCCTTTCCCTCACTCCTTCCTTCTTTCTTTATTCCTTCTCTCCCCTCCTTCTTTCCTTTTCCCGTCTCTTCACCTTCTTTCCCTTCCTCCTTCTCTTCTTTCCCGCACTCCATCTCACCCCCTGGCCAACCTAGTGCCAGTGTGATACATAATAGATGCTTGATATCTGAATTGATAATCTGAATATCTGAAGATTGATTAATTTTCTTACAAAGACCCAAACAGTGGGATGGGTTAACAGTTGGAGGGTGGTCTTGGTGACAAAGCTTTTCAGAATATAGGTTATATTAGCATGCCAACTTAGGGATTTTGATGAGGGTGGCTGCCTCTTCCATCTTGGTACTTCCTTGCATCTATGTTTTTGAATGGATTTACCCCAGTCACAAAGTAATAACTTATTTGGAAGGGATGAACTACTTAGAATGTCTGCAGGTTCTACAGATAACAGATTTGGATCTGGAAGGGAAGTTGTTTAGTCAATCTTACATAGCATATGAGTGATATGAGGGACATCAGAGATCCTTTGGAACAATGTCCTTATTTTATTTATGGGAATGCTGAAGCTCAGAGATGCAAAATAACTTGTGCAGACTCACAAAGCAAGGCAACAGCAGAGTATGAACTTGAATCCATGTGCTTAGCTTTCACTGAGAATAGTCGAATGGTTTGCTCTTAAAAACAACATCTGACTTTTTCATTGTGCTTTATATTTCCCAATATGTCTTCACACCCACGACCTCTATTCATTCATATAACTGATTCAATAATATTTGAAGGATTTGCTTTTTACCTACACTTGACATTTTGGAAAACCAAGGCCAATTTTTACCCAATGAATTAGTACAAGATTCAGGACTAGACCTAAAACTCCTGATTCCTCATTCAATGCTCTCTCCTTTATATCATGCTTTCTCTTCTTTCATGCATGACAAAGAGTACTGATAAGCAAGGAGGTTTGGGTTTCATTCCTGGATTAGTAATTGACTCGATTTGTGTGACCTTGCCTTCTCTATTCTCCATGGGAAGATGAGTAAGAATAATATTGCCTGCCAGATACTGTTTTGGGAGATGAAGTAAAGATTATTGTAATCATTGTAAGCCATTCTAGCCTTCTCAGATGAATGGCATCATAAAATCTCATTTTTAAAATCACTGCTACGGTTAGTGGACAAAACATAAGAATGTGTTTTCTTGGAAACTTCTTATACTGAATAAAACCTAATCAGCTATATAACCTCTCATGATCCTTTAATGCACTTATTTCTACTCAGAGAAATCAAGAGAGTAGGTGAGACTATGCAACATACAGGACTAAAAGTAAGAAACAAATAAGATCAAAACTTACCTTTAATTCATCTGAAATTGAATGGGGATGACTTTTTTTTAAAAAAGCTCTTATAATAGAATAACTTCTATCTATCACATTATAAGAAAACTTGACATTTTCAAAAATGAAATTTGTAATTCAGAAAGGAATTATCTTTAATAAGGTACCTGACTTCATCTATATTAACAAGAATTCTGCTCCAAGGAGTTTAGGCACGTATTGGAAAAAAATCCTTTCCAATATTGTCTTTCTCCTATAACTATGCTTATCTGATTAAGTGTTCCTTGTACACAAAATTGTCCTTCTTTCCTTTGCCCTTTGGACAGAGAATAATAGAATATTAAAGCTCTTAAGGTCTTTAAAGATTCCAGCCTCCTCACATATTATAGAGTAGGAAAATGAAGTCTAAAGAAGTGACAAAATATGTTTAAGGTTACACAAAACTAGGAACCTATTCAGAGAATGCAATACTGGTTCGAGGAACAACCAAAAAAAAAGGCACTATATACAGATAGTAGTCAAAGGTAGGCAATGCATGGGTTGGTATACATGATTTGAATAGTTCTGAAAAGCCATTTCCAGGAAGAAAACTGAAATGAGTGGTGCTTAAATACAGGAAAATAAGGTCCGAAGCAATAAGCACATCAAGTACAAAGACTCAGGCCTCTGGATCACTTAAGAGAAACCTCTAAGCATAGGTAGGGAGTTCAGAACCATAGAGAGCTCCCAGAAAGGACAAATGCTGTGTCTTCTCCTGAATTCATTCTGGGAGTCCTCATAGCATTTTCTTTTTCCTCTGAAACTTTCTAGTTATACAGATTTAAATTCTTGGGCAGACCATTTCTATGGAAGAGGAGAATCACATTCATTTCCACCAAAATTTTTGGCATATAAACTAGATGGTAGGGATACACCTTTTAGTATCAGTGAGGGCCTCTGATCTCCAGTATAAAGATTCTTAGCCTTTTTGTGTGTCATGGATTTCTGGAAATGAGGCTATGGATATCTTTGCAGAACAATATTTTTAAGTGCATAAAATATAATTGTAAAAGCATCCAACATATGTAAATATAGCCATAAAAATATTTGTAAAAAGTCCATGGGCACCATGTTAAGAACCTCTCTCTAGAATCTGAGTGCCATTGCCTTTCATTTTATGGCTTACTCTCTTGACTCTTATTCCTCCAAAGTTAGGGGAGATTTGTCTCATAGCTTGTTAGTTATAATGCTGGGATTAGAATCAAGATTTTGTCTTTTACTCTAAAATTTCCTTTATACTCCATCTATGCAGTTGGTCAAGATTCTGTCTCCTCTTCCTTTATGCTGACCAATTTCCACTCCTTTCCTTTAAAACAAGCTCTAAAATTCACCTTCTCCAGAAAGTCTTCCATAATTTCCACCCAACTTATCACTTTTCTCCTTGGTCTTTCTTTAAATTTCCCATTGATACTGATGGACAGATTGCTTTGCATAGATCTTTTACTGTTTCATGGATATGGGCTATGTCTCTCAAACAGAAGATTATATTTCTAAAGAGTAGATGCATTTTTTCCATTGAGGAAATCTAGAATTTCATACTTGGATCTTATAGATCATTTAGTTTAACCCTCCATTTTATTTTATTTTAAAAATGTTAATAGTATTTTATTTTTTTCAAATACATGCAAAGATAGTTTTCAACATTCACCTTTGCAAAATCTTGTCTTCCAAATTTTTCTCCCTCTCTCCCCATTCCTCCCATAGACAGCAAGCAATTCAATATAGTTTAAACATGTATAATTCCTCTAAACACATTTCCATATTCATTCTGCTATGCAAGAAAAATAAGATCAAAAGTGAAAAACACAAGAAAGGGAAAAAAACAAGCAAGCAAGGAAGCAAGCAAACAGCAACAAAGGTGAAAATACTATGTTTGCTACATTCAGTCTTCATAGTTTTCTCCCTTATCCCTCCATTTTATAGATAAGAAAACTAAAGCCCAGTGAGAGAAAGTGATTTGCTTAAGGTCACACAAATAGTAAGTGACAGAACCAAAAATCAAATGAAATCTTTTTGATCTCAATTCCATACTCTTTTCACTGTATTGTGATGCTTGATGCTTCATCATTCTTTCTACATTCCCCACCTGGTCCCTAGTTAAGTGTTGTTAATAAGAGATATTCTATTAACACCAATAAATTAATACATAAAAGCTCCCTCACCCAGGGCCTGAAACCATCATTGTCAATTTCTTTGACTTAATGATGATGAGTTCTTATTTATTCTCTCTACTGACAGACAGTTTTGTGTCTGCTTAGACAATCTGTTCCTCTCCTTTTTATCCACCAATAAATACTCAGAGTGATTTAAGTAGTGTTAAGGAGCTGAACCTCTGACAAAATTTTGTGAGATCACCAAAAGCTGCCTCTACTTCATTTACCCCAAAAGGTCAGTGTACTAGGTCTTGAAAACCACTGATGGATATACAGCTTGATGCAGACAGGAAAATTCAATTTATTTCCTGATAATATTTTCTTTTTTTTAATTAAAGCTTTTTATTTACAAAACATATGCATGGGTAATTTTTCAACATTGACCCTTGCAAAGCCTTCTGTTCCAAATTTTTCTCTCTTTCCTCCCACCCCTTCCCTAGATGGCAGGTATTCTAATACATGTTAATTATGTTAAAATATATGACAAATCAAATATATATATATATGTATATATATATATATATATAATTTATACAGTTATCTTGCTGTACAAGAAAAATCAGATCTACAAGAAAAAAACCTGAGAAGGAAAACAAAATGCAAGCAGATATCAACAGAAAGCATAAAAAATGTTATGCTGTGGTCCACCCTCAGATCCCACAGGCCTCTCCCTGGGTATATATGGCTTTCTTCATCACTAAACAATTGGAACTGGTTTGAAACATCTCATTGTTGAAGAGAGCCATGTCCACCTGATAATATTTTCCAACAGTCCTTGTTGACTAAGGTTGTGCTTCAGGGTATTCTTAGGGGGGTATCTTAAAACTGAAGTATAGACAATCAGAAAGAGGGAACTGAAGGAGGAAAGCAGGAACTCCTAAGAAATCTTATTTCTAGATATTCAATTTGTTTATGAAGAACCTAGAAAGGATGTGAGTTCTAGTAGAAAGAACACGTTGCCAAGTGAATAGAGAGCTGGACTCTGAGTTGGTAAGACCTAGGTTTGAATTCTGTTTTTGATATTGTGAAAATATGTGACTTTAGCTAAGGTACTTTGTTTGTTTGAGTCTTAGTTTCTATTTGTTTTTAAAAATTAATCATTTATTTTTTTTAACATTCTTTTAAAAATTGAATTTAAAATTCTTTCCCTCTCTCACCTCTCCCATTTATTGAGAAAGCAAATAAGTGTCCAGTATAAATGTGAGATTATGCAAACCATGTTTCCATATTATCCATGTTGCAAAAAAACCCAAGAAAAAATGAAGTGAAAAATTATATTTCAATTTGCACTTAAGAGTTCATTAGTTCTGTTGCTGGAGATGGATAGCATTTTTTTCATCATGAGTCAATCTTTTGGAATTGTCTTAAATCATTGTATTGATCAGAGTAGTTAAGTATTTCACAGTTAATTATATTTACATTATAGTTGTTATTATATGCAATGATTTCCTGGTTCTGCTCACTTCATTCCGCATCAATTCATATAGGTTGTCTTTGGTTTTTCTGAAATCATCCTGCTTGTCATTACCATCACATAGTAGTCCATCATATTCCACAGCTTGTTTAGTCATTCTTCAGTTATGGACATTCCTTCATTTTCTAATTTTTTGCCACCTCAAGAAGATCTGCTTCAAGTATTTTTGCACATATAGGTCCTTTTTCTTTTTGAGGGGATATCTTTGGGATACAGACCTAGTACTATTCCTGGGTCAAATTGGTATATAGTTTTATAGCCCTTTGGGCATAGCTTCAAATAGTTCTCCAGAATCATTGGAAGAATCAACTCCATCAGCAATGAATAGTGTCCTTGCTTTTCCAATAGTCATCTGTTATGTTAACCTATCTCATAGGTGTAAAATGGTTCCTTAAAGTTGTTTTAATTTTTATTTCTCTAAATAATAGTGATTCTCTAAACAGAGTACTTTTCCAGTGACTATATGTAATGTGTCATTCAGAATATTCAGAAGAATATAAAATATTCTTCTGAAAATTGCATTTATATATCATTTGCTCATTTACCAATTGGGAAATGGCTCTTCTTTTTATAAATTTAACTGACATCCCTTTATATTTGGTAAATGAAGACTTTATCAGAGAAACTTGCTACAAAAATTCTTTCCTAGTTTCCTGATTTCCTTTTAATTTCCTGTTTATACAAACCCTTTTTAATTTCATGTCTTCAAAATTATCTATTATACTTCCTGCTATCTTCTCTATCTCTTCTTTCATACAAACTTCCTTTTATCTTTTTTACTTCTTAGTCATAAACATGACAGGGAGAATTTCCCAAACTCTCCTAATTTGCTTATGATATCATAAAGATAATATCTGCCTCAAGGATTGTTATGAGTGATGGCAAAATGTGACAGAGAGAGACACACAGACAGACAGACACACAGAGACAGATACACAAAGAAACAGAGAGAAGCAGACAGAGAGACAGATAGAGAGAGAGACAGAGAGTGAAACAGAGGGACAGACAGACATACACACACACAGAGAAGCAGGAGAATTGACAAAGATAGTAATATAGGAATATTCAGTAAATGGCCATGGTCTATATTGATTCAGCTTATTCAATCCAATTTAGTTAATCAATAAGCATTTATTAAGCACTTATTATATACTAGACACTGGTGATGTTAAGAAAAAGGAAAAAAAAAGACAGTCACTTGAACTCAAGGAATTTACAGGAGAAAGAAAAGAGAAACCAGAAGATACAAAATGAACACAGAATAGGTGGGAGGTAAATTTATTTTATTAATCATATTTTTTTTATTTTTGCTGAGGCAATTGGGTTAAGTGACTTGAAAGTGCTACCTGAAAAAAAACAAAAAAACAAAAAAAATAAAAAATAAATTAAAAAAGTGTTACATGTCTGAGATCAGATTTGAACTCGGTCCTCCTGACTTCAGGGTTGATGCTCTATCCATGGGAGGTAATTTTAGAGGAGATGGCACTACAAGTTTGTTTAGACCAGAATGAAATCCCCAACAACTCTCGTGCTAAGTTTCTACTACTTAAAATCAGTATTCTTCCCTGGCTGACTTAGAGATTACATGATGGGAAATCATAGGAGATGGAGGTGGGAGCTGAAGAGATGAGAGTATGACTTGACTGGAGATGTCCTGGGATGCCAGGGTCATAAGTCAGAATTCTCTTCCATGAACAGTGGGAGTCAGTGAAAGGTTTTAGTGATATGTGATAAAAGGTATGTTTTTCTCATTTTTGTATTTCTCACAAACCCTAGCATGATGCCTTGATGTTAGTTTTTCAACAAATATTTATGAATACATGTCTCAGAAGAATATCTATTGAGAGAAGATACTTGAGACTAGGAAAAATTATCTTGTGGCAAAAATGTCTGAGGGCCTGAAGACATTACTATTGTACAGGCTGGGTGACAGTAAAGGCATACTGTTACATGGTCAATTGAATCTTGTATGCAATCTATTTATGGGAAACCATGTACTCCATTAATCCCAATGGGATTCTGTCACAGAAGCTAGCTTGGCATTCTAGATCCTCCCTTGTGTTCCAATGGAACATGTTTTTGTAGACATTGGCTAAGTTCTCACAAAGACTCTGATGACTTGTGTAATCAATTACTTTTCTTGATGTCTTTTTTATTAATGTGGCAAATCTCCACTTCTAATGCAGCCATATGATACAGAGATATTGAGAAGACTGGCTCAGGGTGTTAGCTGATAAATTCTCATTGGAAGGGGCTTAGTATTTGGAAGCCTGAAAGAAGCTGTCTAAAACCAGATGGTATCTGCCTGATGTGGCAGCTGAGAATGTATTCTTTATTTCTGAATCATGCTTGGATTTTTTCTAATTAAAAATGTGGTCAGTCTTTTCCAGAGACAAAGACCTGGGTGTCTGGGTCAGGAAATGCCAGCCTTCTATCTGGAAGAGTCATGGGCTGATGCAATGGACTTTGCTTCCATCTCTAGTCCCAAGCTGGCAGGTGGGTGGCTGCTAGCCACATGCTAAGCATGAAATGCACTTGTATCTTGCAGTTTTTAGTAAGTAGCTCAGATAGGAGGACCAAGATAGAAAAGTAGAACCTGATAGTCATGGGGCTTGGGATGACAATCCCATTTGGGGATTTTTGATGCAAATGGCTCCCAAATCAGAGATGGAGTGTCTTTCCAAAGTTTGCAATGCACTCAGATGAGTGAGCACAGCAGCAACAACCAACTGTCCAAGAGGAATCAATCTCCTTAAGAGCATGGAGTAATTAATTTTTGTTTTTGTTTCTGCATCCTCATTGCCTAATAGTGTCTGGCATATTGTTAAATGTTTATTGATTGTTTAGGCTATCCTATACCTCAGCATAACTGGCTCATTGCTTGACTTTCTCTAGTGTTTGGATCTCCAGAACTTAGCACAGTGCCTGGCACACAGTAGGTAGGTAATAAATGCTTGATGATTGCTTGACCCATCTCACATCTCAGCCCAACTTTTAAATGCTGGATCTCTTCCATATACTCATTCATTCAATTTATTCTGCAGGTATATGTTGAAGGTCAGCTATTTGAGATGACAGGCCATCAATCTATGCCAAAATAAGTAGGAATTAAATAGCCGATTGGCAGACTGTAAGGCCTTTGAAAGTAAGGACTCTTTCCTATTTATATTTGTTTCATCCACACTCCCAGCTTTGTGCCTTCCCCATAGCACATGTGTAGCCAAGTTTCAGTGACCAAATGTATGAGAATTGAGACCCCTAGGTGGTAGTCACACAGCTGTAAGGGGAAGATACAACATCCACACAGCTAAATTCTGGGTTATAAAAAATCTCATGATATTCTTTTGCTTCTGGTAACTGTTGTATAGCCAGATATGTTTCTGCCTATGTTTGTGATGGAGCATGGAGTGGGTTGTTATGTAGCTATAGTAGAAGTTCAATGAGGAAAAGACACAGATAGAGAGATGCAGCAAAGTACCTATGAGGATGATGGGGAGAGGAAGAGAGAATAGAAGAGGGAAGGAGAGATAGAGGAAAGGAGGAGGAGGAGGACAGAAGGAGAGAAGAAGAAGAAGAAGGAAGAGAAAAGGGCAAAGGAGGTGGTGGAAGAAAGAGAGGAGAGGAAGCAGAAGCAGAAGCAAAAGCAGAAGCAGAAGCAGAAGAAGAAGAAGCAGCAGCAGAAGAAGAAGCAGAAGAACATGAAGAGAAGGAAGAAGAAGAGGAACAGGAAGAGGAAGAAGAGGAACAGGAACAGGAAGAAGAAAAAGAGGAAAAAGGAAGAGGAAGAAAAGAAGAACAAGAGGAAGAAGAGGAAGATGAAGAGAAGGAAGAAGAAAAAGAAGAGGAACAGGAAGAGGATGAGGAAGAAGAGGAAGAGGAAGAAAAAGAGGAAAAAGAAGAGGAGGAGAAGATAGGAAGAAGAAAGAGAAAGAGGGGAAGGGGGAAAGATGAAGAATGAAGTGGAGAAGGATGAAGAGAAGGAGAGCAGAGGCTAAGGGGATTAAGCAGGTACTGAATATGAACAAAGCAGAACAAAGTAGATGGAATACAAGGGAGTGGGTGTGAAAGAGGAAGACAGTATGAGTATAGGTCCTCTTTGTTTAGATAGAGTGCGTGAGTGCAATTGTGGGTGTAGGAGGAGAATAGACTGGAAAGTGAGGGAGGTACAGGTCTCCTTGCTTGTGTAACTAGGCAGAGAGATGATTTGACCCTCCATCCAAGGGCTAATTTCCACAGAAGAGAAATGATATTTTGGAAATTCTGATGGCAAAACCTTGGCATATGTACAATATCTGGCACAGTTCTGAGACTCTAGTAGTTTCTGTGCAGAAAAAGATCATGCCCAGGGAATGAAGAGGGACAAATGAATGGACTTGGAACAAATATGAAAGCATATGTGTGCGGGTTCATGTCAGAATGAATGAATGAATGAATGAATGAAATTAATAAGGTGAGACTACATAATACCCAGGTCTTGTCAAAGTAAAACTGGTTTTAAGATATTTTTAAAAAGTACTTACATTTAGAAAATAAATCTATAATCTAGAGCCCAGGAAAAAGTAGACTTGGAGGAAGGAAAGAGTAGTGTTAGGAAATCAAAGAGAAAATGAGAAGATTCTTTATTCCAAAGAGGTCAGACATCACTGTGGTTCTGCTGATCAACTCAAAATGAATCTAATTTGGTATCTGTTTAATTCTGTCTTTCAGGATGAAGATGTTTGTTCACTGTTGAGTGCAGAGAGGGAACTGGTACTTCCTCTACTTGGCTATGTGCATTTCCAGGACATATGCTCTGTTCTGGGAGAGAATCTCTAGACACTGACATGAATTTATAAATAAATGATCTGTAAATCAAATGGTTAAATATTTCAATTCCTTCTCTCCTCTCTTCCTTCCCTTTCTAGGACTGTCCACATGTGCCCTGTGGCACTGAGTCATATATGACTGATCAGAAGCCTTGTAGGGCTTTATTGTTCTCAAGGTGTCCAAGTGCTGAGCGAATGCATGCGGTTATCCAGCATCAGTCAGGGAAGCTCTGAACATGTCCCAATACAAGAATTATAAGGTTTGAAAAGCACTTTATATATGACAACAATTTTTATCTTCACAACAACTTTATGGGTTTTACACTGAAGACCATCAAGATTGTCAAAGGTCAGGGGTGGGACTCAAACTCAAGTTTCTTCTGACTCAAAGTCTAGAGGTCTTTCTACTATATTGGGGACTCCCAAACTTGGGGTACATAGCCCCCCTAGGAAATATGAGAATCTTGTGTCAATATGAGGAATATTTGATAAAACAGCAACAAAACAAATATTATTTCTAATGAAATTCACTAATCTCTTGATTACTTCTTATAGACACACATGAGTGGCAGAGGTGTCAAATACAATTTGACCTTGGCCAATAATTGGCCAATAACACTCCCCAGTGTAGCTCAGCCCAGATTAAAATATAATTGGAAAAGATTTAACAAATAAATTATAATGAAATAGAACAAAGATAATATTAATATATGGTTTTTTAAGTCAATATTCATCTATAGGGATCCTTATGCACGATTTAGTGGTTTTAGTTTGATTTGAATTTGATACTATTGTTATAGAATGTATTTCCTTTCATATTGACTATCCCCAGCATAGTGTATAAATGCTTATTGACTGATTGTCTAACTGAATAGGAGGCAAGAGAAGGTTTAATGAAAGTCAAGGGACAAAGTGACCAAAAAAGGTTGGGGACACTTTTAAGTGTGTCTGGAAGGGAGTTTCACTGTAATCTATGTCAGTTATCCACTTCTTAGTAAAAGAAGGACCTGATGGCAAGTTTTGATGGTATAGAGGGAAAAAGAATTGTAAGGGTATTGGCTGGTGGAAAGGTGATGAGACCCATGTCTAGATAAAGATAAAGGGATTACAGAATCAATCAATCAATCAACATTTATTAAACACCTCCTATGTGCCAGGCACTGTGCTGAGCACTGAGAATACAAAAAGTGGAAAAAGATAGTCTCTTTCCTCAAGGAGTTTATAATCTAATGCACTTAATCTATTTCATTATTGGATCTTGGAGTTGGCCCTGACCCTTCAGTTGCATGTGAGGTACCTCTACTGGCCTTAGTCACTATTTCTAGAGCTAAGAGTCTTCATTGCTGATGAGTATTAACAGGCTTCTTTGTCATTATTTACCTTCACCATATCCTGACTCCTTATTCCTCTGTGCATTCTAATCTGCACAGGGAAGGTCCCCCTGGTAGCTGTTAGGGCACAAGATAGCAACAAAACAGCTTGCCAGATGCTGCCTGTGTCCTTGAGAGGACATCACCTTCCCCTAATCAGTAGAAATCTCTGCAGGTCTGAGAATCTTCCTTCTCACTGCATTCAAGGAACAAAGCATATATAGAAGGTATTTATTTATTTTTAGAAATTTAGAATTGATCTGCTTTACTGATCCATTGTGAGTTCTACTTCATTTCTTTGGGATCAAGTTTGGAAAGTGAAGAGACTGATGTTCTATTCCTTTCTAGTAAAAAACAGAAATCGAGTTCCCATTTAAGGAAGAAAAACCAATCTTTGTTTCTTGTAAAGCACTTAGAACAGTGCCTTGATAACACTTGTTTCCTTTCCTTACCCTTCTGTAAAAAACAGCTCAAAGTATGCCTTCTCTAGTAAGTTTTTCTTGATGTATTTCATTCATCTCATTTTTCTGAACTGTTATAATAATCTCCTGAATGGTTTCCTTAAATCCAGGCTCTCTTTTCTCTAATCCCTCCCTTTCCAATCCAGCTGCCAAAATGATTTATGAGTAAGAGCATGCCAGTTATTCCCTTGCTCAAAAACCTTAAGTGGCTCCCTTTTTCCTGGGAAAAATACAATAAAAAATAAAAATTTCTTAATCTGTCATTTAAGGTGTTTTGCAATCTTCCAACCTGATTTTCCAGGCTTACTTCATGATTCCCCTCCAAACACTTCATGCTCCAGTCAAAATGCTTGCTATCTTCTCTCACGGCTATGTATTTGAGCAAAATTTCCTCATACTTGGAACATATTACTTCCACATTTCTCACTAATCATAGGATTATAGCTTTAGAATGGAAGGGACCATAGAGGTAATCTATTGAAAATTTTATAGTTTTATAGCTGAAGAAACCAATATGAAGTCTTCTGTGATCCTCTTTACCAATTAAGAGTCATTTGGCTCTCCCAAAAACATTGAAAAAAGGGAAAATAACTTATCTGTAAAACAAATATTTATAGCAGCTTTTTTTTTGTGGTGACTAAGATTTGAAACTCAAAGATATACCCATCAATTAGGACAGGACCAGGGAACATCTGGTTTACGGGCCATATAAGGCCTGCAAAATCATTTGGTCTCAACTGTGACAATGATGAACTGAAAGCTAGGTACAACAACCTCCCATTATTTGAATTTCATATATAAATTGATAATTTTCTATGGCTCATGAATGATGTTATAAAATATCCAAATGAGACTTGGCAGAAAAAAGATTCCTCATCCCTGAATTAGGAAATGGCAAAATAAGCTGTGGTATATGATTGTAATGGAATATTATTAAGTTATAAGAAAAAAACAAATAGGATGATTTTTAAAAACCTGGGAAGATTTACATAAGCTGATGCAAAATGAAATGAGAAGAACCAAGAGAATGCTGAACATAGTATTAGCAACATTGTTCTTGAAGAACTGTGAATGACTGTTATTCTCAGTACTACAGTGATCCAAGACAATCCCAAAGTACTAATGCTGAAGCATACTATCTGCTTCCAGAGAAAGAACTAATATTGTTTGAATACGTACTGAAGCATGCTCTTTTCACTTTCTTTCTTTCTTTCATTTTTTCCCTCTTATTTGAGTCTTCTTGTGCCAAATGGCTAATATGGAAATGTTTCACATGGTTGCACATTTATAATCTACATTTGATTGCTTAGCATCTCAGGAGAGAGATAGAAGAGAGAGGGAGGGATAGGATTTGGGACTCGAAACTTTAAAAATGTTAAAAATTGTTTGAGCATGTAATTGGAGAAAAATAAAATATATTAAAAAGAATCCTTAAAAAAGTAATCTGTCTCCACAAATTTTCTTATAACTATGTTTCTCCCTTGGCTCTATCATGTTCTATTTTGTATCAAATATTTATATACATTCCATATACCAGCAATTAAAATGTAACCTTCTTGAGGGAAAGAACAATGTCATTTTTAAATTTTATCTCCTTCATTGACAATACAGTGTTTAAAATCTAGCAAGTTCTTCCTAACTTTTGGAAATATGGAACTGAATAGAATTTGCATTGAATACTTGCACAATATTTTGGCTTCAATCCTATTTTGCTTTCTGATTGTTATAAGGCCATCCTTATAAAGTGTGTGTTCAGATTCCTTGCCAGCTAGGTAAAAAGTTTCCTAAAGGCAGATGCAACTTTTTTTTTAAAATCTCTGTTAAAATTCTTTCCTGCTGATCTAACATTCAGCATTCAATAGGGGTTCCAGGAAAAAAACGAATGTCAGTGCCCATCACCTCCTCTCTATCCTTTGCTAGGTTTCACTGGATAACACAGACAAAGCTAGTGGCAAAGAAAAAAACTCAAGCTATGTGTTTTTCTTGAAATCACAGAAGCAGTGAATCTCACAGCTGGAAGGGAGGCCATTGCAGTATAATCCACACTTGAATAACAATCCTATCTACATCCCTGATATCTGGCTATCCAGCCTCAGTTTGAAGACTCCCAGTGATAAGATGCTTGCCTAGGAAGAGGTATAACTTAGAGAACAGAGGGAAAGGGGATGGGTTGGAGAATAGAGACTCATAGGTTAGTTGGATTATATATCTTCCCAAATTTTCAATCAGTCTAGCTAAGTATAATGAAGGATGGGGCACAGAAAATACAGTGCTTGTTTCTTGTCTCTTGAGGTTTACTGGCAATAGTTCATATGCTAAGGGCATTTTGGATGAAAAAGGTCTAGTATACCCCCAAGCAGAAGGCTCCCAGAGTTCTCTAAGAACCACAGACTCTCAGACTTTGAAAGCTCCTAAAAGACCATCTAGTCTGATCCTTCTGAGTAATAATCCTCCAAACAAAAACTCCAACATCCACTTATAAAGAGTGTAACCATCTCTTGAAACAGTTCATTTTGGACAATTCTGGAAAGTTTTTTTCCTTATAAGGAGCCCAACTATAGCTCTCTACAACTTCCACTCACACACATATGTACCTGTCATATATCAATTATTAGAATGTAATCTACTTGAGGGCAAGAACTGTGACATTTTACATTTCTATATTCCTCACTGAGATCACAGTGCACAAAACCTAGCAGGTACTTAATGACTGTTGAACAAATGGAACCAAGTAGAATTGTCAATTAGGTAGTGTATTGGATAGAGTGCTGGGCCTAGAGTCATGAAGACTCTGCTTCTTCATGACTTCAAAATTAAACCCAGACACTTACTACGTGTGTGATTCTGGGCAAGTCACTTAGCTTTGTTGGCCTGTTTTGTCATCTGTAAAATGAGCTGAAGAAGGAAATGCCAAATTACTCTAGTATCTATACCAAGAAAACCACAAATAGGATCATGAAAAGTTGCACATGACTGAAATGACGGAACAAAAATAATTTCCATTATATACTTGCCCAATATTTTGTCCCAATTCTGTTCTCTGGAGTTATAGAAAGTATGAATAATTCCTCTTTTAGATGACAAGACTTCAAATATGTGTAGAAAGTTATCATAAGCCATCTCTCACCCTACCCTGATCTTGGTTTCTGCTCTCAGAATAAGCACCCTTAGTTCTTTTAGTTGATCTCAAATGACAGGGTTGAGTCCTATTGCCAACTGCCAATTGAAGGTAACAAACATTGATTAAATATAGACTATATGCTATGTATTCTACTGGGAGTGAAAGAGATAAAAGAATATATGAAGTGCATCTTAGGAATCAGCATAGAATGAGTCATGGATTTGGACTTGAGGACCTGGCCTCTGTCACATCAAGTCAAGAATCATTTATTAAGCACTTGTGTAGCACACACTATATTAAATACTAAGGATACAAAGAAAGGAAAATAATCCCTGTGGTCAAGAATCTCACATTGTAATGATGACAAACAACAATGTACAAATTGTACACAAACACACATATTCAGGATAAACTGGAGATAATCAAAAGAGGAAAGGTACTGATATTAAGAGAGATTAGGAAAGGCTTCTTGTGGAAGGTGGGGTTTTAGCTGAGATTGGAAGGAACAATAGAAATGTGGTTTTCCTATCACATGCTAAGTGTAGGATCATCACTTGGTTTTTGGGGGCCTCAGTTTCCTCACCTGAAAAAGGAAGGAATTGGACTAGATGCCCTCCAAGAGTCTCTCTAATTCTTGATCTATGGTTTTGCACAGTCCCCTTTTTCAGGGAACCTAATTTTAGGTAGCAGAGGATAAGAAACAGCATGACTATTCATTGTTCATTTCATTTACGTGTGCTTTGGCAGGGGTAACTGGAACCAGCTTGTATTGACTCATGAGAGCCCAATTGTTTAAATTTTCAGTGAGCACCTACACCTCCAGAATTGGCAAATGTTGCAGAATTTTGATGTGCTGTTTTGTTGATTTCTGGACTTCAGAAAGTGATGGAGAAAATATTAATATGAAGATGAAGCTTCAAAGGGTACCTTGGGTTTTCAAATAGCTAGTAATTAAATGTTTACTAGCACACCCCTGTTTGTAAATGACCTTCATATATAATGAAGCCAGTCACCATCTTGGTGAATGTTATAGATGCTACTCCAGGCTCCTTTAAGAACTGGGGGAGTGCAGATGCTTAATTCTTAAGAAATGAGATGATCTTGCAAGCAGGGATAATGAGAGGATGTTTGTAAAGATCTTGGTAAACCCTAAAGCCTACATAAATGCCAGCTGCTATCATCAGCACAAAGTTATTGTTTTAGTACTTAATACAGTTATTATTATCTAATAATACTAATTTCTTTTAAGGTCAGCACTTTCACTTTCATCCTGTTGAAGAATTCCCCAGGGAGAAACTCCATCCACTGACACAGTTTTCCTCTCCAACTCGTGGTCTTAAAACAAGAGTCCTTGGTATTTTTCAGTCCCCAATTTCCTTTGGTTTTCAGTAAAATTTCCCATCCTGAAAGTAAGGGATTCAGAGGTTTTTCTGCAACTAGGAGAAACATCATCTTGCACCCTCTTTTTTTCGAACTGGAGATAGGATGGGAAGCTCCTAGAGGTCAGCACAGAACCTAATGAAGAATGGTTAAGATCACCATGGATGGAATGGCTATAATCCATGTTCAGATTCTATTAAATCCAATAAGTCCTGCCACACACTGACCATGTGACCTTATACTTTAATGTTTCCACATCTCAGGAAAAACTCTCTCATACTATATGTTACAGAATAGTGGCTGATCTTTTGGTGAACAAGAGTTCCTGACACCGATGAAATCACAGATCTGCATGAATATATGTGTATATGTATACACACTTATATGTACATGAATCTATATATGTTTAAACACTCATCTATAAGTATAAGTGGAAGGCAGTATGATATAGTGGTTATGGATTACATCTTGAAATCAAGAAGACCAAGTTCAAGCCCTGCCTTTGACATTTACTGATTGTGTGACTTTGAGCAAGTCACTTCATCTTTTAGTATTCTAAGCAACACTTGAATACTATAAGTTGCCAAAAGGGTGCAGACCTGTACTGGTGATGGTGCTTTTTATATCATTATACCACTGAAATCACAGGTTTCGTCCTAACCCTCTTTAGTATAATTTTGGACTTATTTACTTCTCTACCATGTTCCCAGTAAACTCATCATTGAGGAATAGCTTGAAAGATTCTGTAACACCTCATCATTACCCTCTGCCCTTCTGATTGGAGGATATTATAAATTTCTCCATTTAAGGAGATGGAAGTGGATTAGTATCTCATCAGAGATTTTATTTACACCTAGCTATACTTGTTTTGGATTTCTTTGACTTCTCTAGCAGCAATAATTTTGGATTTCTTTAGCTTTACCACCATGCTCCAGAACTCCCCCCAGCTTTTCAGATTTCTTTTGTGTGCTATCTCACCTCATTAAATTGTAAGCTCCTTGAGAGCAGGATCTGAATTTTTTGTTCATATTTTTATTTGTAGCATTTAGCACAGTGCTTGGCATATAGCAGGCACTTAATAAATGCTTATTGACTATTGATTACTGACTAATGCATATATTATCTATTTTTACATTATATATTTATATTACATATGTATAGAAACAGTAAAACTTAAGCAACTTCAGTCCAATCATAATACTTAAAGATACTTCAGAGCAAACTTTAGGAAACAGAACAAAAGAAACTAACAAAAAATTCTCCCAGCATACCTAGGTGTTTTTTTCCTTCCATTATTCTTGCCCTTTATTTAAGAGAGAGAATCCTGGCTCCTTTTAGGAATCTGCACAATCAAGCCAGAATTTTCTCTTACTCCTTTAAAATGAGAGATGTCTGAGGTGGAAGGGAATTCAGATAAAACCAGGAATCTACTAAGAGTAGGATCTAACCTGATTCTCAGGCAGGTCCTCTTTTTATCATGATGAATCCCTCCCTAATTATCCAGATGTTAAAGCCTATTGGCTATTTTTATTAACCTGCCCTATTCTATTCTTTTGATCTCTTAGCTTTTAGACAAAACAATCAAGGATAGGAAAGAAAAGCAACTTCCCTCATATTGATCTTTTTGCTTTCTAATTTAAGATCTTTCTTTCCTTCTCTTTTTCTCTCTCTCTTTATCTCCCTCCCTCCCTTCCTTCCTTCCTTTTTCCCCATAAGGAAGCTTTACATGCCCTCTTCACTAGGAAAGGGCAAAGATATCATATGTCTTTTTCTCCAATCAAAAGAAGGCATTGTTCCATTTTTCTCTCTAGGAGAATATTCTCCAATTAGAAAAAGGCATTTATCTACTTTATACTCTCTAGGAAAGTATAGCATCTTTCCTTCTTTTGCTCAGGCCAAGACCTATCTGGTTAACTTACATTTTCATATTATAACTGGAGCTGCTTATCAGCTTTGATTAGCCAATTTCTCTTAGCAACATCTTAGCAACTGGCTTTACAAAGGGTTTCAGAAAGCTCAGAAGGAGCACATCCCTAACAACAGAAGGAAACATTTTCAAAAGAAGGTAAATAGCTAGTGAAATAAAGAGGAAATAAATTTCATCACACTCTACTTTCAGGAATTGGCAGAATGGATCTGGCCTAGTGGGAGGAAACCTGGGTTCACTCACAGCCACATGACTGAGATTGGATCTTTATTTTTTCCCTTTGAAGGGGAAAGGGGCTTCCATGCCTTCTCCCTCTTCTCTCTTCAATTTATAGTCTAATCCAGGAGGGCAAAACATTAGCAACAAGAATAAATATTTCATTTAATTTAGTTAAATTAGTTCTATAAGTGATGTTAAAGACCAGTTAGTCCAATACTAGCATTTTACAAATGAAGAAACTATATACGGCTCAGAGAGATTATATGCTTTAATCAAAGACATCCAGCCTGTTAGTGACAGGTCAGGTTCTCTGACTCTAAGTCTGGTTCCTTTCTCTTTATATCAGAAAACACCAGCAGGTCCAGAATCACTGACCAGAAGCACTAGTGAACTAAGGACTTACCCTCTGTTCCTGTGTGGCCACAAAAGTCTGGAATCCTGGTGCCACGCCAAAACCTAGCTCCTGCACAAAAGGTGGCTCAGACTGACTGTGAATCTGAACTTTCACTCCGGCTTCAAAAGTGGTTTCATCTGAAAGAAGAAATTGGAAAGGCAGAATAATTTGATTATCAGCAATTGACTTCATAAAATTCTGGGGTCAAAAAGTCTAAAGGGATCTCCCTTCCTTCTCCTTTCCCACAAACATGAAGCTCATTCATCTAATCTACTTTTGTGCCTCAGTTTCCAAATTTATACTATGGAAATAACTTTGCAATCTATGAGTCACTCCTTGATTTCTTTTTAGGGCTCCTTGGATAGAGGTCTATATTATTTTCAGGAAATTAATTGCAAAACTCCTTCAATGACTAGACACTTCTCCTAGAAATGTGTTTTTAAAAAAATCGGGCATTCTACAGATGTTCTTATATAGATACAGAATGCATAAATCTCTGAAAAATTGAAAATGAATATTATACAGAGGACAACAAATGGTATATGAGAGGCAATAGGCTACAACATGCAATCAATAAGAAACTCCAAAGAAGAAAAGGAGTAAAAGCTGGAATTGAGGAAATGAATGATAGGAAGAGAATGAATAAAGAAAAATAAGATGCGTTGGTCATATGGCAAGGATGGGAGACCATGTGGACATGACTAGTCCGGGAGTAAAAAAATGATTGTCTACTCTGGACACAGAGAAAGGCAAAGGACACCTCTTGTTTTCCAGGAACTCAGTTTAATGGGGGAGTCAACAGGGAAACAACTATATAAAAACAATCCATATGCAGACAAGAAAAGTTGGGAATAATCAACAGAGGAAAGGCACAAAAATTAAAGGAGATCAGGAGAGGCTTCTTGTAAATGGTGAGATTTTAAGTGGATCTTGAAGGGGCAGAAGAAGAACATTACAGATATGGGGCAACAGAGAAAACATTCAGATTAGAGAGATGGTTCATGTTGTTTAAGGAACAGAAAGGAGGCCAGTGTCACTGGATCTCAGCATATTTGTGTGTATGTGGTAGGTCCTGTAATGTTTAAGAATACTGGAAAGACATAGGGGACAATTTTGAAAGATTTTGAACTGCAAATAGAGGATTCTGCAATGACTCATCTTTTATAACTGACTCACCATGGTTCACACAGTTAATTATTTTCAA
Organism: Myrmecobius fasciatus; assembly: GCA_023553655.1. Lineage (NCBI taxonomy): Eukaryota > Metazoa > Chordata > Mammalia > Dasyuromorphia > Myrmecobiidae > Myrmecobius > Myrmecobius fasciatus. The sequence goes on along the minus strand of JAJPUD010000038.1, from coordinate 1,115,141 downwards.
AGCAAGAATAATAACAGTTATATTAATTATAGCAACATACTAATTCTGGATTTTGGTGCTTTATAATTTACAAAAATACTTTCTTCTTTGTTATCTCACTTGATCTTCATGATGACCTTGGGAGGAAGGGAAAGTATCACACCCATTTTAAATTTTGGGAAGGTGAAGCCAAGAGAAACTAAGTGACCTAGAGAATGCTTAATGGTTTGCCTTGCCACCCACTCACCCACCCCCTAAGAAAGCATGATGGAAGGATAATAGAATCTTAAGGGGAAATAGGGTGTGAGACAGGTAGGTGTGGGTGGCCTATTAATGGCAGAGCTTTTGTTTACTATTCCTTCCCTCCCTCAAGGAGCAATGGCCTTTAGATGGAAGTATGGGAGAATATCAGCTGCCTTATTGTGCAAGCCAGGGCTTTCAGCTAATATCTATAGAAATTTGAGGTAGTCAGGTAGCTCAGAAGATAGTTATCTCTCATTAAAGTAATTGCAGCTAAAGTCAGTCTGAATAAAGAAACCTGAATCAAGGAATATTTGAAAAGAAAAGCATAAAGAGGTGAAAAGAAAAGAACAGAAGAAAATCAGTGGGGTGGGAGGGAAGATGGAAGAAGGCAAGAGGGGAGGGAGAACAGGAAGAGATAATTAAGAAAGGCCCTTGACAGACATTAATTGTTGGAGCATGGTATAATTGGGACCAAGAGAGCCAACACCAAGCTTGAGTGCAACATAACATTGAAAGTCAGTCACTGAAACAGGCTGGAGGTAGAGAATCCTTGGAAGGAGTCAGGGAATCCTTGGAAGCCAGCATTCAAGATAGAGTGACAAGAGCAGCCAAGTAAGCAGTTCAGAGGTAGGAGAGCCCAGAGAAAAGGAAGGCATTCAAGGGCCAAGAAAACAGTTAGGACCAGGATATTTATAGGAGTCAGAAGTTAGGAAAAAGTGAAGGTTGGAAAATGATCAAGACCTTGGACAGAAAGCCCAGGTAGTAGACAAAGAATGGCCAGGGAAGTCAGATGTGGAAGACGGTCAGGACCTTGGACAGAAAGCCCAGGCACTAGACAAAGAATGGTCAGGGAAGTCATATGTGGAAGATGGTCAGGAACTTGGACAGAAAGCCCAGGCAGTAGACAAAGAATGGCCAGGGAAGTCAGATATGGAAGACGGTCAGGACCTTGGACAGAAAGCTCGGGTAGTAGACAAGGAATGTCAAGAAGTCATGATACTCAGACATTCATTTGCCCCAGAGAAATGCTTCTGGTTGGATCAGGGATTCAACTAAATTCAATATGTTTTTATTAAACACTTGTTAAGGTAGAGAAATGTGCTAGGTACTGAGGGAGCTATGCAACTTAGGTAACTTTCCATGGAGCTAAAAGTTTATGACACTTGAACAGAAAAGAATTACAATAAGAAAGGGTAGAATTGCACAATGGGAAGAAGACTAGTTTTGACTTCAAAATTCAAATTCCCCCCTTTCCACTTCCTACCTCTAAGTGAGCAATTTTCTTTCCTTCTTTGGATCACAGTTTCTTCATCTATAAAAAGAGGGATTTGGAGCAGACCTTCTCTAAAGAAGTGATGTCAAACTCAAACAGAAATAAATCTTCATAGGTGATATATTGATTTAGAAAACCGACAAATTAACATCATCTAAGCTGTATTGCATTTTTTTTTGGTTAAACATCTCCCAATTACATTTTAATCTGGTTTGGGCACACTAGGGAGTTTGCATTGCTCATTTCTCAATTTGACACCTGTGTTCTAAGGTCACTTCCATCTAGAGATTTATAATCCAAAAGATGGATTGGATGAGAGAAGAGAGAGAAGGCAAGAAGACCTTTTAGGAAGCTATTGCAATAATACAATTGGGTGTTAATAAGGGCCTGTCTTAGGGATGGTGGTGAAAATAAGTAGCAGAAGGGAGTGGTATTTTAAAATCCAATAGGGCTTAGCAACAAAGGGTAAGCTCCCTATGAGCTTTTTTTAAATTTTAAATATCAACTTTCTACTGTGGTGAGATATATGGATAAAACATAGAATATTCTAGTCTCTGAAGAATTAATATTATTATCACACAGAGGTCAGTGGAAAGCTACATGGTAGTTGATATGGGTAAATAGACTAAACATATTATCCTCAGGACTCGAGGGCCAGGGCTCTATCCATTGTGCCATCTAACTGCCCCATTAAAAAAAACCCTGTGTTTCCTGCCCTCAAGGAGCTCACATTCTTTTTGTTTTGATTTTTTTTTTTGGCAAGGAGTTTGGGGTTAAGTGACTTGCCCAGGGTCACATAGCTAGGAAGTGTTAAGTGTCTAACACTTAGCTAACTAGTTAACTCTGACACTGAACTAACATTAACTAACTAGTGTTAAGATCCTTCTGACTCCAGAATCATACAACATATTATCAAGAAAAAACATATGCCAGTTATAAAACATTTTATGGTTTACAAAACTTTTCTCCAAGTATTCCCTGATTTGACCTTATCAATATCCTCTGAGGCTGGGGCTATTATTATCCCCATTTTATAGATGAGAAGACTTAGAGAAATGACATGACTTCTCCAGGTTGCACAGCTAGTAAATGTCTAAGGCAAGATTCAAATGTAGATGTATTTGACTTTTAAGTCTGACAGTATCCATTATACTAAGCATAGCTGCGAAAGATCATTTTGGGGAAGGTTAGGAGTGATAGGTGGAGAGTGAGATTTTTCCATTGTATGCTTGCGATATCAGAAGAAATTAAAAAAGGGTAGTGAAATTGGGATGACATGGACAAAAGTCAGCCAGAAAGGGCAGGAGTGGATTGCTTTTTTTAGAAGGAGTTGCAGAGAAATTAGAAACTTCAGGTATAGACAACATTTTTTTTGAGGCAATCAGAGTTAAGTGATTTTTGTAGGGTCACACAGCTAGTAAGTGTGGGAGGCCAGATTTGAACTCAAGAACTCTTAACTCTAGGGCCAATACTCCATCTACTGTGCCACCTAACTGCCCCTGCAGAAAACTTTTTAAAAGAAGCCAAGAGTGAAAAGGAATGAGAAACAAGGCAGTAATTTCATAGAGGTATGAAATCTAGGAAATCAGATTAAAATATAATTGGGAAATATTCAACAAAAATTTAAAAAATCAACATCTGCAAGGAGTATTTTATTTCATTGTATTATATTGTATCACACAAAGCTAGAGAATATGTGATTTTCTAAGTCGATATGTGGCCATTAGGCATACATACATCATTTAGTGGCCCTCATTTCTATTTGACCTTGATGCTACTGATGTAGATGATTTGGGACAGAATGGAAAATGGAAGGTTTTTATTTTTAATTGAAACTGAGAAGAATTGGACATGTTTATAGGCAGGATCCTACAATGAGGGAGTGGTAACTAATGCATGATAAATGGAGGCAGATTCTTGGAGCAAGATCCTGGGAGAGGTGGCAGGGAAGGGGATGAAAAGTACAGGGAAGAGGATTTGCTTTAATGAACAGTAGGGATACATTTCCCTCTGAGTTCAGAGGAAATGATGGGAGAGTGGGCAATGAAGAAGTTGCAAGATTGGGAGATGGGAAGTTAATGCAGCTTTCACTGGATGAACCCAATTTTTCTACTGAAGTTAGAAATTAAGTGTGCATGCATGTGCTCATTCATACGGGCAAGGAACTGGAGTTGGAGCTGAAGATGGGAGTTTAAGAAGTGGGAAAATATTACTAATTATCTCCTATACCTCCAGATTCCACATAGCAGCCCACCTGGTGTTCTTTTTTTGAAATTGATCCCCAAATCTTTAATATTTGATTTTTGGGGCATTTTTAAAATTTTAAACTTAGATACAAAGTAAAAAAAACATTGTTATGAATACAGCAGAATGTAAGAATAAACAGAATAATTCAATGTAAAACAATAAATTTCATTTTCAAGAAAACCTGTATAAGAAATACTATGCATTATTTTCAAAGTAGCTCAGCTTTGCTTTTCTACTGGTTTTCTTTTGTTCTCTGCTATGTACCTTTTATTTTATTTTCCCCTCCTCTGACCCTACACACATATACATATATGCACATTAAAACACAAAAGTGATAATGTTGCCACCATTCTCCTCAGATGAAAAACTTCAATGGCTCCCTATTATCTCTGGGATAAACACAAATCCCTCAGCCTGACCTTTGACAGTCTGATTTCCAACTACTCCTCCTATCTTATCTTCTTGGTATCCCTTTTGCTCTAATAAGAGAAGACTTGTTCACAATATTACATCTCTCATCTCTATGTCTTTGCATAGGCTTTCTTCCTTCTCTCTTCACTTTGTATCTATTTTATATTTACTTGTGTTCAGGTTCCCCTCCTCCCCTAGTGGATAGAAGTAACATATAAGGTGGGTAGCTAGATGTCCCAGTGAATAGAGTGCTGGACCTAGCATTCGAAATACAAATTCAAATCTGTCTCAGACACTTACTAGTTAAGTAACCCTGAGTAAGTCACTTCACTCTGTTTGTCTCAGCTTCCTCATCCGTCAAATAAGCTGGAGAAGGAAATGCCAAACTACTCTATATCTCTGCCCAGAAAACTTTAAATGGGGTCACAAAGAATCAGTTATATCTGAAATGACTAAACAACAACAAGATGTAAGGTCCTTGAGATCAACGACTGTTTCCTTTTTCTCTTTTCATTTTCATAAAGTGCCTCACATATGGTAGTTCCTCATTATACATTAATGACAATGACATCTTCTTCATTCTGCTTGCCATCCCTCATATAGGTCATCTCCCATCTCTCATCCCCATGCTTTTATACCAGTTCTGCCTCCAGGTATCAAATAAACACTTCTCTCTATCCCTAGCCTCTTTCAAAATCTCAGCTCAGGTGACATCTTCTACAAGAGGCCCACTATGATGCTCTCAACTCCTAGTGCTTCCTCCCACCTTCAAATTACTTTTCTACTTAGTCTTCATGCAGTTGGTTAAGAACAGCAACATGATATAGCAGATCTAGAATTATCCTCAGAAGCAGGAACACCTGGATTCAGCTCTCACACAGAACCAGTCATGTGATCTTAAGCAAATCAGCCATAATCACAGCTCATCTTTACATGGCATTGTGAGGTATGGAGAGCACTTTACTTTTATTTTCTCATTTGATACAACAACCGGGAAGGTAGGTGCTATTATCATCCCCATTTTATAAATGAAGAAAACAGAGGTTGTGACTTGTCTAATGTCATACTACTAATCACTATCTGTGGATTTGAACTGAGATTTCCTTGACTCCATGCTGGGCACTTTAGCCACCATGCTACCCAGCTTCCTGATGCCTGAACCACCTCTCTATATGAGAAATCTAGAAACTGCAGGGAAGAGAATGGTCTGAATTGGGAGAGGGAGTTCCCTCACCTGAAGTCACAAGTCCAGTTCCTATTTATTATATATACCTATGTGTATATCCCAGTAGGATGCCCCTAAAGGGAATGGAATATTTTATTTTTTTTCTTTGTATCTCCAGCGTCTAGATCAATGCTTTACATATAGTATATATTTAATAAATTCTTCATTCCAGACTGGGACACTGATGCATTGTTGGTGGAGCTGTGAACAGATCCAACCATTCTGGAGAACAATTTGGAGCTATGCTCAAAAAGTTATCAAACTGTGCATACCCTTTGACCCAGCAATGTTTCTATTGGGCTTATATCCCAAAGAAATCATAAAAGAAGGAAAGGGGCCCACATGTGCAAGAATATTTGTGGCAGCTCTTTTAGTGGTGGCTAGAAACTGGAAACTGAGTAGATGCCCATTAATTGGAGAGTGGCTGAATGAATTATGGTATATGAATGTTATGGAATATTATTGCTCTGTAAGAAACGACCAACAGGACGATTTCAGAGAGGCCTGGAGAGACTTGCATGAACTGATGCTGAGTGAGATGAGCAGAACCAGGAGATCGTTGTACACGGCAACAACAGTACTATATGAGGATCAGTTCTAATGGACATGACTCTCTTCAACAATGAAATGCTTCAAACCAATTCCAATTGTTCAGTGAAGAAGGCCATATATACCCAGAGAGAGGGATGTGAAATGTGGACCACAACATAACATTTTCATGTTCTCTACTGATGTTTGCTTGCATTGTATTTCCTTTATCGGATTATTCTCTCTTATAGATATGATTTCTCCTGAACAAAAAATGATGTGTGGCAATAACTATATATATATTCGATTTAAGTATTCTAACATAATTATCATGTAGTTGATATCCTGCTAACTAGGGGAGGGGTGGGGAGTAGGGGGGAAAATTTGTAACAGAAAGCTTTGTAAGGGTTAATGTTTAGGAATTACCCATACATGTGTTTTGCAAATAAAAAGTATTAATAATAATAAAAAAATAAATTCTTCATTCCTTTTTTGCTTCTTCCTCTCTTTCTCTTTTTTTCTTCCTTCCTTTCTTCTTCCTTCCTTTCTTCTTTCCTTCCTTCCTTTCTTTCTTTCTTCCTTCCTTTCTCCATCCTTGTTTTCCTTCCTTTCCTTCATCCTTTTCTTCCTTTCCTTCTTCCTTCCTTTGCTCCATCTTTTCCCTTCTTCTTTTCCTGCCTTCCTTCATCCCTCCCTCTTGTTCCCTTCCTACATCTGTCCTTCCTTTCCTTCCTTCCTTCTCTATCAATGAATGTTTAGTGAATGATTGCTTTATTGCACTGACTCTTATTTATATTATTATAAATATATTTCCCCTTACTATGAGAAAGTTTATGGAAGAAGAAAATCAGCTCACATCTTCTTATAGAAGGCACTTGCCTTAGCTAGACCCATATTATAAGAGTAGGAAACTTACTATTTTAGCAAGACCCGCTCTAAGGGCTAGAACATTAGCACCACTGGGACCATTTACATTGGAAAGGATAGGGGAAAGGAAAAAGTGTGTAGGCTAATGGTGCATACATTTGCACCAAGGAGAGAAAAGATGATTTTCCCAAGCTGGATTTAAGACATGCTGTAGGATAACAATCATAATAACTGACATTCAGAGCTCTTTCCATCTTATTTTATTTGAACCTTACAATAACCCAGGGGAAAGGGGTGACAAGTTTCCCATCTCTGTCCCTTGAAAGATGATGACAGTCACTGATTTCTAGACATACTGGCTCATCAAAGGAATAGGCGTATTGAAAAAATATTCGCATTTCAGAGAGAAGCCTGAGGTCCTTAAAAAGTATTGAGCAGTTTTCTATCCTTCAGAAAAAGTGAATCATCTCCATTTTGCTGGGGGAAGAAATGGAGACCCTGAGAAGTAAAATGATCCACCCAGAGTCATACAAAAAGTGTGGCAGAAGGTTTGAAGCCAGATCTTCTTGACCTCAAGTCCAGTGTTCCATCCACTGGACCACCTCTCTAAAGGTAGCGACAATTTCACTTTTTTGTCTTTGTTTCCTCAGTACCTGACACAGTTCCCTAAACATAGAACATTTTTCATATATTGATTTACTTGATCCACATAAAAATCCTTGGGGGCAAATGCTATTATTATTATTTTTCCTGAGGCAATGGAGTTAAGTGACTTGCCCAAGGTCACACAGTTAGGAAGTGTCTGAGGCCACATTTGAACTCAGGTCCTCCTGACTTCAGGACTGGTGTTCTATCCACTGCTAGGTGCCCCAGCAAATGCTATTATTATACCCATTTTAAAAGATGAAGAAAATAAGGCTGAGAAATTGACTTGCCCAGGGTCACACAGCTAAGAAGTGACTGAGGTAGGATTGGAACTTTGGGCTTCCTGACTTTTGGTTCAGCATTCTACCCACAGCAGAAGCTCCTTGAGGGCAAAGGGGCTATTTCACTCTTTTTGGTCTTTGTAGCCCCAGCTCCCGGCACATGCAAAATCACAGGCTTTATACACATTAGCTGAATTGTTTGGATCCTTAAGAATATAGAGACATGGGGCAGCTAGGTGGCGCAGTGGATAGAGCACCAGCCCTGAAGTCAGGAGGACCTGAGTTCAAATCTGGTCTCAGACACATAACATTCCCTAGCTGTGTGACCCTGGGCAAGTCATTTAACCTCAATTGCCTCAGCAAAAAGCAAAAAAAAAAAAATATAGAGACATTTATTAAAAGGAGATCTGTGGACTGTTGTCATGCATGTGCTTGGCCAGCAGTTTTCAGCTTGGAACTAATTCTTTCTTTAAAAATCATAGTGTGGGGGCGGCTAGGTGGCGCAGTGGATAGAACACCAGCCCTGAAGTCAGGAAGACCTGAGTTCAAATTTGACCTCAAACACTTAACAAATCCTAGCTCTGTGACCTTGGGTAAGTCACTTAACCCCAATTGCCTCAGCAAAAAAAGCAAAAAAAAAAAAAAATCATACTGTGACTGACTTCCCAACTCAAAGTCTCCTCCTTCCATCCTCATCACTGCAAATTACAATTCCCAAGGCCTCCTGTTCGTAGAGTACTGAAGTAGGGCTTATTGTATGTAATCCTCTCATTCACAAGACCCAGGATGATTCAGACATTTTGAACAGCAGCAAAAGCATCTCCAACTAACTCATCCATTGGTATTGGGTCAATGGTCTTCTTCGATTCTCCCTTGTTCTGCTGCTCTTAAGATAATTAATCTCCTAGCTCTAAATGTAGTTTGTTTTTCCTCCCTAATTGAGATGCTCTCAGCTGGTCCCTACTGACCATGTTCCTGTTTATTAGCGACCACCTCCTATGCCATCTTGACATCCTCTGGAAGTTGAAGAGAAGCAAATTTCCACTAGAAAACTTGCTAATAATAAAAGCCGTTCGAGCATAAAATGGAATGCCGTAGATAGTAGGGAGTTCTAATCAAAGGGGTCTGCAAGTGGGGTTTGGATGACTATTCGTTATAGACTCTTCTAATGATGACTTTTAAATTCTCTTCTAGCTGGGTGGAGAAGTGGTTATAGAACTGGGCTTGGAGTCAGGAAGATCTGAATTGAAATCTCTCTCAGACACTTATGATATGCTAATCTTGGATAATTCATTTCACCTTTGTCTGCCTTAGTTTCCTCAACTGTAAAATAGGGCTAATAATGGCACCTACCTTGTAAGATTGTTGTGGCTGATCGAATGGTATCATATTTGTAAAGCATATAAAAGGTGCTTAATAAATGCTTGTTAAAAAAAAATAAATGCTTGTTGCTTTTCCTCCCTCTCCCAGCTTGAGATCAATCGATTAATTATCAATTAACAAGCATTTGTTAAGTACTTCCAGTATTAAGAGGTAGCATGAGTGGAGAGAGAACTGACTTCAGAGATAGGAAATCATGGGTTCAAGTTCAACATACAGGCTGTGTGATCTTGAGCAAGTCACTCAACCTCAACTCTAAGATGAGAAGGTTTCTTGATCAGGAAATTCCTAAAACTACTGAAATCCCAAGTCTAATTTCTCTGCCATTTCCTGTGTGTTAGATATTAATCTACAAATACAAAAGCAAGATAATCTCTTCCCACAAAGATCTGATGTTCTACCATGGGCATCCATATTCACAGATAAATGATGTAGACCATATACCAATAGTCTACATAATGACTTAGTACTGGCAATCTCATTCACAGTTCATGCTTAGTATGAGTGTTCAAACTGCTACCCCCCCATCCAAAGACACACTTTTTGAAGACATAAATTTAAGAATTGGTGGATATGGGGCAGTAGATGGTATGATGGTTAGAGCACTAACCCTGCAATCAGGAGGACCTGAATTCAAATCCAGCCTCAGACACTTATTAGCTGTGTGACCTTGTGCAAAGCACTGAATCCTGATTGCCTTCTTAAAAAACAAGAATTGGTATGATAAACTATAATAGAAAGAGCACTGACTCTGGTGTTCTGGATTCAAATCCTCTGAATATCTGTTTGACCTCAGGCAACCCAATTAATCCTCCTGGGGCTTAGTTTACTCTTCCATAAAAAGAGGGAGAGAAAGTCTCTGAGAACTATTCTCACTTTATTTCCATAATTCAACAAATCATGATTTTGTAGTCCTAGAAGGAACCTTAGGGATTATCTGTTTCAATCCCTTCATTTTAAAGGAAACTCTGGTGATTAAAACTCTCCACTTAGAGTCAGGGTACCTGAGTTCAAGTTCCCAATCTTGAAGCACTTAAGAACCTCATGACCTGGGCAAAATCATTTCTTCTCCTTTGTGCCTTAGTATTCTTACTTGTAAAATGGGTGGAACAAAGTAATCTCTAAGATCCCTTCCATAAATAAGATTTTAGTATTCTATGATTCCTAAAGATTTCTCTAAGATCACATAGATAAGAAAGAATTCACTAGGTGGTCCAGCAGATAGAATTCTATAGCTAGAGTTGTGAAGATTTGAGTTCAAATTTGACCTCAGATTTTTATTAGCTGCATGATTTTGGTCAAGTTATTTGACTGATTTTTTCCTGCTTTAGTCTTTCCATCTGTAAAATGGCTATGGTAATAGCACCTGCTCCTCAGGCTTGTTGTGAAGAAAAATAAGATAATTGGAAAGAGTTTTACAAACCTAAATATGCCATATAACTGCTTGCTATGCTTATTGTGTTTTTTTATTATCATTAGTAGAAATAGTAGTAATAGTGGAAGAAGCAGAAGCAAAAGTAGAAGAAAGAAAAGGAGAAAAAGGAGGAAGAGGAGGAAAAGAAGGAAGAGGAGAAGAAAAAGAAGGAAAAGGAAAAGAAAAAAGAAAGAAGAAAGAAAAGGAGGAGAAGAAAAAGAAGTAGGAGAAAGGGAGGAGAAAAGAAGGAAAAGGAAGAGGAGAATACTCTTAATTCCTAGTTTAGTGCTCTTTGCACTATACCATTGCTTTTAAAGAATAAGTATATTCTGATTTGTAACATCCTTGAAATATTAAGCGGGTTTGGGTCAGACATCTCAAACAGAAGACAGGACAGAAGTCTCTTATCTGCAGATGCCTAATTTATTTTCTTTTCCCATTATGGCCTGTTAAACCCTTTGTGGCCCATAACAGCCCTACATATTATTGTGATAAAATGTGGCATCTCTGTAAATATTTGAGGTGAAATTAGTGGATTTACCACCATATGTAAGGAACATATGTTTTAGTTAGAGTGGAGCGATTACATAGAGGAATAAGCCTTTATTCAGTGTCCACTAAGTGGCAGTCACCATGTTAAGAACTTTACAAATTATTATGTCATTAGCTTCTCACATCAAACCTGGGAGTAAGTACTGTTATTATGCCCATTTTAGAGTTGGGGAAACTGAGGCAGATAGTGTTGAAGTGATTTGCCCAAAGTCACACAGCTAATAAGTATCTGAGGCCAGATTTGAACTCAGGTTTTTCTGATTCCAATCTAACAGAGCACTCTCTATACATTGAGCCACCTGAGTGTTTCTAGGGTCTCTAGACAGAAATGGTGCATGGAGTACCAAAGACAGAAAACTACTAAGTTGGATATGGGTGACAATGATTATAAACCTACCAGTGGGATGAACCTGGAAAACCAAAAGACAGAATCAATGTTAGGGAAGCATGTGGAGCCAGATTCACCTTTCTGTGTAGGAAACAGTAAAAAGATGGGATAAGAGATGCTAGTGGTTCAGCTCCAGATCTAGGTAAAAATGGCAGACTCCCTGAGAACCATGGTCCAGCTCCATGACCATGACTCAAAGAAATCTAACCTAGACTCTGGAAGTGTTAGAACTGCCCAGTTATTCATCGAACAGGTAATTATTTTGCATTACAATGATCTATTCTCTTATATTATCTCTTAAATGAGATCGAGTAACACTTAAAAGAGTTTTGACTTGACTGTGCGTAGAAAACACTAAGTGGATGAAAGATTCCTACAATCCAGACTTTGATATGTAGTTGGTTAAACAATTCATAGAGTTGGTCCATTGATCCACATATCTTAGAAAGACTTTATAAATGGACAATGGAATGGGACTAGAATTGAAAAGAAAGAGTAAAATGGTATGGAATTAATGAATGAATGACAAAATTCTTATTAAAGTGCTTCCTAGGTACTAGGTACTGTGCTATTGTCAGGGATACAAATTCAAACATCTAAAACTTATCTTCAAGGAGGAGAAGACAATACTTATAGGAAAATCAATTAGTTAATCAATAAACATTTATTATGTGCTTACTATGCCAGGGGCTCTGCTAATAGATGGAAGGGGGAAATATCTTGGACAGGTGAGTCAGAGGAATGGTTATTGGAGTCAAAGGGCAATTGATCTATATGTCCTTTTGAGGAACGGCCGTATTAGTTTGATTGCTGTTCTCATAACTAGCTTTGGAAAGGGGTGAGGAATGGGTCAGCATTATAGAGAAATGACTGGGAAATAGCATATTGAATCTGGGTACAAGCAAGGTAACATAAATTCTCAGTAGTCAGAAGTCCAGGGTCCCAGAAGTGGGAACTGAATTACATTTGAGAAATTGTAGATGGGTTTTTATAAAGCCAGGAAGATCTGAATTCAAATTTTGCTCCTTGGGGCAGCTAGATGGCATAATGGATAGAGCACCAGCCCTGAAGTCAGGAGGACCTGAGTTCAAATATGGCCTCGGACACTTAACACTTCCTAGCTGTGTGATCCTGGGCAAGTCACTTAACCCCAATTACCTCAGCAAAACAAACAAAAACAAACAAATTTTGCTCCTTCATAGTGGCTGTGTGTCCCTGGCCAAGACCTGAACATTCTCAGTGCTCTAGGCATTTCTCTAAGACTAAGTTTCAGAGAAGATGCAATTGACATTAGTAGAAGGGGTTCCTTATACCAGTGAAATCACAGATCCAATCCTATCCTTTTAATAACCCCCAGTTTTTCCTTGAAACAAAGCCTCAATTTTTTTTACATAGGTATTACTTTGGTGATCCTCCAGGTTTCTGAGTAATTGAATACCTGTAGGAAAATGTCTTGGGTTCTCTCTAGGGGCTCTATTATTAGACAAATATATTTCACTTGGTGTAAATCTCATACAGGGAAAAGGAAAGATAACATATTAATAAAGATAAATTGGATAGAGGTTTAGAAGGAAAAGAATAAAATTTATAGTGTTGTGGGAAAAAAACTCAACTATTTCAGGAGTTAAAATAATAAGAGTTCAAATCTTGCCTCTGAGATGATTTTGGGGAGTTAATTAACTTCCAAAATGAGTCTCAGTTTCCTGATTTGTTAAATGTAGACCAGAGGACCTCTTCCATCCTTTTCAACCCTGAATCTATGAGTCTATTATTATTGACAGTACTAAGTACAGTATGTTGATCAAGGTTAGGTGAATGTTTGTTCAATAAGTGACAAAACGAATTGTTTGCTGAACTGTGAGAAATATGAGAAGTTAGATTTCCAAAGATAACGTCAAAATAGGATGAAAAGAGGGGTCAAATATCTTGTTAAGAAATCTCCAATTAATCATTGTGTGAATCAAGGAACTGGCCAAACAACAAAATTCCTGAAAAAAGGGGCCCAGGCCTAAACCAACCCAAACCAGCTAAGGTCAGTGACAGGCACAAGCCTCTGGACATATGGAATGGGCAAATAAAGAGGATTGTGAGTTTGACCAATTATATTTCGGATTGTGAATCTGACCAATTGGACCTCGGATTGTGAATCCCACCAATTGTAACTCAGGTTGTGAATCTGACCAATTGTAACTCAGATTGTGAATCTGACCAATTGGAACTTGGATTGTGAATCCAACCCAGACCAATCCGAGCCTTGAAGGGAGGGGTAAAGAACCAAACTAATAGTATAAATGCTGCTCTCACTTTTGCATTCGGTGTGTCTCCTTTGGGAGCGGACCTGCTTCTCGCAGAAATTGGAAAATAAAGGTTTCTTCTCTCACTTTAAAAAGAACATTGGTTGTAACACTACTCCTGAACAAGCTTGCAACTGGGGAAACATTGAGCAGCAGTAGCTCGTCCTGGGCTTACTCCCCAATTCTGTTGGGGTTCCAAGAGGTCTTTTTGATAACAGAATGAATCACATGATGAGTGACCATAGAGTTTCCTGAAAGAGAGAGTCCTTTTCCTCAAAAACCAGTTTGCTAGGGGCAACTAGTTAGTACAGTGAATAAATAGAGCACCAGCCTTGAAGTCAGGAGGACCTGAGTTCAAATCTGCCCTCAGACATTTAACACTTCTTAGCTGTGTAAGTCACTTAACTCCAATTACCTCAGGGGAAAAAAGTTTGCTATTAATTTGAAGTTTTGAAATCTTTCCCCATCCCCCTTTCCCCAGACTGTAGTTGGAGGGCACAAACTTGGCACCAGTGCTGAATGGAGAACAATTATGAAATGAAGGCAAAATGTTATGAGAAATCACATTAGTTCAAACGGGGAAAAGAGATTTGAGTTTACAAAAATCTGATTTACACATATTTAAAGGACTTGGACACAGTGTTAAGGGAGCCCCACCCACAGCGTTCCCATTGTAAATAGATTAAAAGGCTCTGGAACTGAGCCAGAGGGAGACAAGCAGATACATCAGGAATGCATAATAGAATGGGAAAGCACAGTGTAATAAAAGGAGACTAAATCTTTAATCTTTTCAAATTATGGGAAATACACTAAGGAAATAAATATGAGGAGCAGTACTAAGCCCGCCTTCTTCCTGAAGCCACAGGAATTTTCTAGGCTAAGGGGGATGGTACTGAAACCCATCAACTTGGTCTTATTAGATAAAAACTTTCCCCTCTACTAGTAGCTTTGGAGGGGAGATGGGGGTGCAGTTCCCAGGACCTCAGAGAAGTCATAATGCCCTAGGGCCTAAGAGTATTGGGGGGCTTTTGAGGTTTCCCTGCCAGCATAGAAGCCCCTCTCTAACACACATGGTCCTCCAGCCTCTGATCAGACAACAGTTTGTAAAGAAGCCCATCACATTACTGCAACAGAGCTGAAGGAGAAAAAAAGATCCTTCTTTTAATGGGTGAAAGTATGAGTTTCTGCAACTTTTATTTACTATTCCTAGGTCTGCCAGGTAAGAAAGTCTTGCAATTGCTCTGCTCAGTAAATTCCAGTGGCTACTTATTGCCTCTAAGAGAGCAAACATTTCTCTTTGGCATTTAAAAAGCTGCACAACCCAGCTCCAAGGTATGACTTAACTTCTGCTTTCCCTCTATCTTTAGCTCTGTCTCCCTTTGACTCCATCTATCTGTCTCTTTCTCTGTCCTTCTATCTTTTTCTTTGTCTCTCTTTGACTCTGTCTCTGTCTCTCTTTTTCTGTTTGTCTCTATCCTTGTCTTTCTGTCTCTGCCTTTCTGTTTCTGTCTCTTTGTCTGTCTGTCCCTGTCTTTGTCTCTCTTTGTGTTTCTGTCTCTTTGTCTAATTCTGTGTCTGTCTGTCTCTTTGTCTGACTCTCTCTTTGTCTGTCTGTCCCTGCCTTTCTTTGTTTCTGTCTCTCTCTAACTCTATGTGTCTCTGACTGTGTCTGACTGTCTCTGGCTGTCTATCTCTGTCTTTGTCTCTCTGTTGAACTCTGTTTTGACTCTCACAGAGACAGCACTGTAAGAGAAGCGCCTCAGGCCCACTCTGAGACTGACATGCTATATGTAAATATAGATATACTTTCTTTGTCTTTCTCTCCATCTCTCTTTTTTAAAATTTTACTTTAGGCAAAGGCGATGAATCTGGAGGCCATAGGGATACCAAGCTATCTGGGCAATTGGACTTCTTGGAGTTGAGCCCATGTCTGATTTTGCAGTCAGAGAATGGGGAGGGAGGGCTGAGACTTAGCATGGTTTCTATATAGTATTGGTCATAATAGGACCTATAAGAACCTACCAGGTTACTTCCAAATGAATCCTGTCTCAGCTCCCCTCAGTCTTGATGGTCACTTCTTGGACCTTGGGGCCTTAATGCTATCTGTGCTGAAGGTAAAATTAGGCAATTGAGAAGAGAGTGTGTCCCTGAAGGATGGGGAAAATGTTTATACTTTTGTTCTTCCTATATGTTTTAAGTAAATATCCCTTTGTAAAAACTAATTGATGGGAGGGGGCAGCTAGAAGGTATAGTGGCCCCAAAGTCAGGAGATGTAAGTTCAAATGGGGTCTGAAACATATCTGTGTGACCCTAGGCAAGTCACTTAACCCCATTTCCTCCAAAAAATCCTAATTGATGTTAATTGCTTAAGTGTAACTGGGTTATGAGTTACTGGTGACTACTGGTAAGGAGAGCAGGAGAAGGGACAGGAAGAGGAGTCTTTCTGAATCTGGACCAGGCACATTATCTACTGTACCACCTAGCTGTCCAATCTATATTGATAGAAGAAGCCAGATCAAGGACACAGTCACAAGTCAGAGGTTTACAAATCTTGTAGATGCAGAAAATACAATTATCACCACCATTTTATAGGTGAGGAAAATGAAACGCAGTTAAGTGACTTGACCACGATTACCCAGCTAAGAAGTGTTGGAGCCAAGATTTGAACAGAAACTCCCCAAAGTGGATGAGGAGTCCTTCTGATCTGGATTTATGTGTCTGCTGTCCAAGGATCAGCACAGTTAAATTCAGAGACACTCTTCCCATGGTTGATTTAACATTACCGCTCTAGGGTTTTGGCAGTTTCTCATATGTAACAGTCTTAGATCCCTCACCAAGACTGGCTTCTGGTTGGGAGATAACTTAGACTGTAGCGTCTGCTTCTATGGGGAGAAAAATCAGGAACACCCCGCAAAGATCACCCAGTCCAAATGCAGCCAGCCAGCTGCCCAGAACCTTGGCTTAAAGATGGGAAATCCTACATTTGCCACAATGATGCTGGCGTCATTCTCTCTAGGCTCTGAGGATCTACTCTGGAGAGAATGATCTAGATACAAAATCTCCTAAAGACTGAGACTCAAGAGTCCTGTTATGTAGGTTCCATGTTTCTGATGAGGTCTACGACCCTATTTAATCCACTGAATGGCTGAGCAGGATAAGTGTGCAGAAAGTGGTGATTTAACATTGGTGATAAAAGATCTCACTGCAAAATGATTATTGCCAAATTGCTTGGTTCATGGTGATGTCATGGCTCAAGATTTAAAATACTCAGGAAGAAAGTGATCAGCAAACACAATACCTATTATTTATCTGTTTAGCGTTCTATTCCCAAAGCTAATTACTGCTTAGTTTAATAAAGGTTAATTCTTATGACTGGAGCTTTGAGTACATGACAGCATGTTAGTTAAAACTAGTTCCCAGGTGTCAAATACAAAAACTGTGAATTACCAACATAGTCTCATTAATTGTAACCGGGACTGGAACCCTTACTTAAATATATTGCAACTCTGCTGAGCAAAGTAAGGTTGTGCAGAAAGGAGAGCCAATAAATTTGCTAACTGTTATTCTCTTACTACACACACCATCTATAATTTATTCTTTGGCAATAATGAGGACAGAAGCAGGAAGACCAGGGAGACCCTTGAGAATTCCTTGAAATGGGTACTTTGTCTTTTTGACCTTGCTCTTCCCCTTTCAGTCTTCCTCTCTCCTAGCCTGATATCCCAGACTTCCCTCCATTTTCTCCTCCTCTCCTCCCTCCCCCAAGGCATCTATCCTGAGCCTAATTCCTGCAAGGCTATGCTTGCTCAGCTAAGTCTCAGGTTGGAAAGCAATCTAGCTATGGTGTTAGCTGACTAGATGATCTATCTCCAAGGTTCCTTTTAGCCCTAAAGTTCTATGATTCTTTGATGACAGCTCAAGGTCTCCCAGGAGTGTTTACATTTTAATTGGGACTTCCAAGAAAATGCATTTCTGGGACAGTCTCAAGTACCGTGCCAGGCAATGGGGAAGATATCTTGGGGGTAAACAGCTAGGGAACCCTCCCAAAATACTCAAATGATACAGTATAGATAGTATGTGATGCTAGAAGGGCATCGATCCTGAACATAATATCCCTGGCTTGTACCATGATGTCCCATAGTTAGGTCAGTATCGACACAACTGTGCCCCTTAGTATAAGGCAGGTGATCTCAACCTTATCCAGCAGCTCTGAATTACTCAGCTCTGAGTTTCCCATCTGCCTTCAATCAATCATTGGACGGATATATTTTTATGAATAGCTCCTGTCTGTGAGGTACTGTGGATGAATACCCAATAAATCCAGGCTATAAAGCCTGCCCTTAAAAAGCTTATAATCTAACTGGGAAGAAAAGACAGAATGAACAATAAGATAAATGAAATCATAAGATATTTAAACAACAATCTCATAAATAGAGTACAGAATGTCAGCCTCGGAAGGAATGTCAGAACATAGACTGTCAGAGATGGAAAAGTCTTTAGAACGTTTGCACGTAGAACATCAGAGCTCCAAGAGACCTTATAACAGGTAATAGATTGTTAAGAGTTGGAAGGGATCCCTGAACACAGAAGGTGAGATGAGAAAGGCAGAGCTGGAGAGGATTTAAAATACAGAATGCTGGAACAGAGAATGTCAGAGCTGGAGAGGATCTTAGGAAAATAGAATTTTAAAATCAAAAGGGATGTTAAGCCCTCATGTAGGATGTCATAGTCCGATAATAGCTTAGAGATTTCATTTTGCAAGAAGGAAAGAGAAGGAATATGATTTCTCTCAAGACATTGTTTCTTGATGACCCTCAGAGCCCAATGTTCCCTCCATTAGTGCCTAAGTAGTGGTTCAGAGACTGAGGGCTGAGATTGCAGCAGGGAAGGGACATGGTGAAATAGATGGGCAGGTGTTAGCTGGAAAGGATTCTTTCTTCTGAAATTGTGGGGCTTCCCATGGTGACCAGGCTGAAACATATGATATGGGTAATCTGAACTTGGAGGACATCTTCTCTGGGAGAACTTTTTCAGTCTCTCCACTAACAATATAGAATAGATTTATTAGTCATTGGAAATGGATTCATCAGTACTGAGCTGGTAGAATTCACTGGTGGGGGTTGCAGTGATCAGGAAAGAGATAACTGCAGATGGCCCGAATGATAATATTTCTAGTCAACCGAAAGGCATTGGGGAGAATGTCATACCCCAGGAAAGCCAAAGTTAATGAGATGATTTGAGATCTCATTCTAGTTTATCTCTTTGTCCTGGAACTTTTACATTTTCAAATTCTCAAGCTTTGCTAACATGGTAATTGCTTTTCATTTTCATTTCCAAAGAGGGCTGGTTGTGTGTATAAGAGAGAGAGAGAGAGAAAGAGAGAGAGAGACAGAGAGAAAGAGAGAAAGACAGAGACAGAGACAGAGAGACAGAGACAGAGAGAGACAGAGACAGAGACAGAGAGGGAGACAGACAGAGACAGAGAGACAGAGAGGGGGGAGAGGGAGAATATAGAGACAAAGAGAGACACAGAGACACACAGAGACACAGACATAGACAGAGGAGCAGAGACAGTGACATAGAGAGACACAGAGAGAGACAGAAACAGAAATAGAGACAGAGCCAGAGAGAGACGCACACAGAGACAAAGACACAGACATACACACACACACACAGATAGACAGAGCCAGAGCCAGAGAGACACACAGAGAGACAGAAATAGAGATAGGCAGAGCCAGAGCCAAAGAGCCAGAGGGACAGAGACACAGAGAAGACAGAGACAGAGTCACAGAGAGATACCGAGAGAGAGACGTAGAGAGAAATACACACACAGACAAACAGATCGAGAGACAGAGAGCCACAGAAACAGAAACAGAGACACGCAGAGACACAGAGACAGAGACACACAGAAAGACAGAGAGATAGAAATAGAGACAGAGATATACACAGAGACAGAGACAGACACAGAGAGAGATAAAGAAAGAGAGACAGAGACGAGGAAGGGAAAATGAGAGAAAAGGGACAGAATGGGAAGGAAAGAGATAAAGGAAAGAAAGGTGAAGAAAGAGAGGAGACGAGAAATAGAGGAGGAGAGATGAGAAAGAGGTAGAGAGACAGAAAAAGAGGGAGAGAGAATAAGGAAAAAAATATCTGCTTGAAATGCAGTTGACATTCTTGTTTCCACAAAAGCACTTTCTGGGAAGTTGTTTCAACGATCACAGAAACAGGAGAAGAAGTCACTCATTCCCTTGCTTTCCAGTAGGACTAAATTTACATCCTTCTAATATATATGACTTTGCAGAATTATGAAATTTCATAATGGGAGGGACCTTTAGAGACCATCATAGCTCAATCTCCTCATTTGACAAATCAGGAAACTGAGACCTAAAGAACAAAACCTTATAATTACAAGTGTTTATGTCCTATTCTCTTAGACTGCAAACTTCTTGAGAACAGGAACCTTTTTCTTATCCAAACTTTGTAATCTCTCTAGTATTTAGTACCATACTCTGTATACAGCAGGTATTGCTCTCATTTTTTCCTCTTTAAATAAGAGAGCTGGACTAAATGTCTTTTAATGGCCCTTCTAGTTCTAAGTCCACGATCATGTGATGCTAACACATAATAGCCAATCAAGAGTAGAGGGAGTCAAAGCCTCTTAACTGTCCAGGCTAAGAGAGTTTGCAAAATGTCTTGTATAAAGACCTGGACCTGAAATCAAGGAAGTCTGCATTTGAATCCTGCCATGGACAGGAAATTCACTTAAGCTTTTTGAGCCTCAGTTTCTTTATTTGCAAAATGGAGTCAATAAAACTCATATTTCCTATCTCATAGGACTGTTTATGAGGCTTAAATGAGATAATATAGTCAAACGTGTCTTGCAAACTTTGAAATGATTTTTTGATTTTTATTTTTTAAAGCACTATTCATTTATTTTTTAAATGATAGCTTATTTTCAAAATATATGAAAAGATAGTTTTCAACATTCACCCTTGTAAAAACCTTGTATTCCAAATTTTTCTCCTTTCCTTCTCCCCATCCCTTTCCCAGACAGTAAGTAATCCAATATATGTTAAATAATGCAATTCTTCTCTATATATTTCTGCATTTATCATGCTGTGCAAGAAAAAACTTTGAAATTATTACAATCATTTTTGTTATCATTCTTGTTATAGTCCTTCAGGAATATAATGATCTCTTGAGAATGTGGCTTTGGACAGGGACTATGATTAGGTACAACCTATGGGCAAGGTACTCACAGGCCAGGGATACCTCATCAGCTGAGAAAGCTTCAGGAATCAACCTGACCAAAATAAGAAGGCACAACAAAGCAAGATCCAATTCTGTTTTGAATGAAAAGAAATGATCAGCAGCTAAAACTAATAAAAGAATAGTAAGGGAAATAAAAGTAACAATGATCAGGTGATCAATGAGCCAGACAACAGTCATTGGGTGGACAGGGGAAGATCTTAGCTCCGATCCTCTTCCCCCTTGATTTCCTCATCTATCCAAGCTAAGGTGTTAGATTAGAGAGGCTGTGCCAAAAAGATCACATATAGATTAAGAAAACCACAAATTAACATTATCGATTTTGTTTTTGTTGTTGTTTTTGTTAAATGTTTTCCAATTGCATTTTAATCAGGTTCTGGTAGCACTTGGAGGAATTTTGCTGGAGGACCATTTAACATGTCTGGCCTGGAAGGTCTCAAAGTCTTTAAAAATTTGTTTATTTATTTAGACTAAATGCTCTGAAGGTGAACAGCAAAAGGGCTGTCCTGATATAATACTACAGAACACGGTTTCGTTACCTTTTTTGTGTACTAGACCCCTCTGGAAGTTAGTCTGGTGAAGCTTATAAATCCTATCTCAGAACTATGTTTTTAAATGCATAAAGTAGAAAAAGTAGGGTTACAAAACAACCTTATTTTATTGAAATTAAATTTGTTGTTGTTTGATTATGTCTGATTTTTCACGACTCCATTTTTTTTTAACAAAGATACTAGAGTGATTTGTCATTTCTTTCTCCAGCTCATTTTACAGTTGAAGAAACTGAGGCAGACAAAGTTAAGTGACTTGCTCAGAGTCACACACCTAGCAAATGTCTGAGGCTGAATTTTTACTCAGATGTTTCTGATTCCAGACCTGGCACTCTATCCAGTGGGCCATCTAGTTAGTGATCTCAGAAATGCAGTTATCAGAATATTAAACAAAACAAGTTTATGGCTGAAGTCAAGAAGCCCAGTATTAGGGGAATTTAAGGATAGAGAAGATATAGATAAGACTATCTGGGGCCATCTTGGGATGCTTCATGGAAGAGAAGGCTCTTAGATTGGACCTTGGAGGAACAGGATTTCAATAGATGAAGAAGGAGATGGTCTCAGGATTTCTTCCAGGACTAATATGCCAGAAGGCATCACAGGTGTGTGTGTGGGGATGTCTCTGACTATTTTATTGTTTGTTATTCTTGTGAGGGAAATAGCAGAAATCTTCATTTGGAAGGTAGGAGAATTGGCTTCTTGTATCCATGCTGTCACTAAAGTGTTATGGTTTGCAAAGTCTGTTCTAAAATTGGAACACACACATCTCCCCTCCTGCCTACCTCCCTGGCTAAGCCTGATCACACTGGAGTTGCTAGGGAAGAAGCATAGCACATAGGACTCCTTCTCTGAGACTCCTGGGTGACAGTTTGGGGTTAGGGGGAGTGACTGCACATAAGAACTCCAGCTAGGCAGGATTCAGCTCTTCTGCAGTCAGGACACACAGGAAGGCTTGTCCCCACCAGCTGAGACACAAGTTTTGCAAAGTGGGTAGAAGGTGGGTGGTCATATAGAGCTGGTCTCATTAAGAATGGCTTCATCCCAGAGATCCTTGAAATAGGAAGCTGCCCTAATGTGATACAGACATTTGCTTAGAGATGATTAATTACTTGAAAAAGATGTTGATGGCACTGGGTAGAGGGAACAGTAGCACTTCAAAGTAAAGCACTGGAGGCCAATTAAAAGCCCTCAGAAATGAAGATATTGGTAACTTTAAAATGCAAAAAGTAGCCGGTGAATAATTATGATTCAACTTTCCCAATTTCTATTCCTGTATGCTTGTTGTAGGGAGAGAGGTCCCCTTGGAAAGAGAGGAGGATGGAAGAGAATAAACACATATTAAACACCTACTATGTGCTGGGCACTGTGCCAGATACTTTACCAGGATGATACAACAGGACTCTAGGGGAAGAACTCTCATCTTCACTGCCAAAAATGCCTTGATGATGGACTAGGATTAAAAGCTTTAAAATATCCTAGATCCAGTGATGGAATGGACATTAGAGTCTCATTTTACAGATGAGGAAACTGATGTCTAAAGAAGTCAAAGGGTTATTATAGAATCACAGATTCTATAAAGTTGGAAGGGATCTTAGGGCAGTTCTAAGCCAACCATTTTACAGACAAGGAAGTTGAGGTCTAGAGAGGCCAAAGAATTATTAAAGAATCACAGATTTAAAGTTTGAAGGGACCTTAGGAAACTTCTAATTCAACCATTTTACAGATGAGAAAACTGAGGTCCAAGGAGGTCATTGGATTACTGGATCCTGGATATCAAGTTGGAAGACATCTAGAGTCTAATCCTCTCATTTCACAGACAAGGATATTAAAAGATCAAATGCTCAGCCCAAGATCAATCAGGGAGTGAGCAGCAGAGCTGAGTTTGGAACTTAGATTCTCTGACTCTAAAGTCAGGCCAACTTCTATTTTCCCTCAAGCTGCTAGCTAGCTGACTTGGGATGATAACAAGATCTGGAGCTTTTCTCTAGAGTGATCTATCAATCAACAGAAAAGTGAAAATCTGGCTGTTTAAGGGCTTCTCTACTCCTATGAAGCTCATAATTTATGTACACATATGTCTGTGGGCTCCTCGGACACCCGAGGAAAGGGCAGTTTGTGGGATAAGGACCAGAAAGCCCCACTCATGTGGCAATGTCACAGTCTTAGAAGATTCAGCATGGACTTGGTCTCTTGATGTGAAAATCACAGGCTACAACCCTGTGAGGAAATATGTCTAGCTAGATGTAGGAGTGGGGCAAGTGTTCAAATATGTATTTTTCCCCCTTGGAACAGAAATGTGAGAGAAACTATAGCAACCTCAAGACTTAATTCTGGCTTCTGGATGTGAGGAATGAGAGGAGGAAGGGGGACAGAACAATGGGTATCTGCTACCCAAAGATGGGTATGCTAGCTTTTCATTTATCTTTAGCATCTCTGTAGTTAGAAGGCAAAGGTTTATCTGGCACCATGTGACTGGGAGTCTGCCAACTTCCTACCTCCTTCCCCCCCCCACTCTCCTCCACTACATCTACCCTTTTAGAAAAATCTTATATTTATCGATAGCTTTTGTTTTGACATCATCTTTACTTCTAAATATGTCTGTCTCTCCACTCCTACCCATCCATCCAATGTCTCATAACAAAGAATAAACAAGAAAGAAAAAAAAGAGTAGTTTGGCAATTCCATATATCAGCCACATTTGATGATGTAATAAATATGATATTCCACAAGCACAGTCCTCCACCTCTGCCAAGAAGGGTGGACATACACCTTTCTTTCAAATAGGGCAAGCTACCATTTTGATGGAACACGAGAAGTTTACAGCTGGTCTCCCTGGGATGCTCCATACATAGGATACATAGCCAAGGGCATAAAGATCAAGAGGTTCCAGCTTCAAAATCCCATCGCTGTCAATTACAAAATCAGTGATTTGGGGGAAGTTGTTTAACTTATATAGACCTCATTTCCTTTATCTGTAAAATGGACTAGATGACCTTCATTCATCCTTCAAGTGAGGAATTCCCCCATCAGAAATCATATAGCCTTTGTTTCATAAGTCTCCAGTGCACTCATCATTTAATATTATATATTATTACAGCATGATACCATTCAAAGAGTGATGGTTTGGATTCAGAGGATATCAATATCCATTTACTGCCACTTACTATCTGTGTGACTTTGGACAGTTATCTTTACTACTTAGAGTCACAGACTCCTCAACCACAAAATGATAGGATCCTAGTAGATGATCTCTAAAATGATAGGGTTCTATTCGATGATCTCTTAAGTTGCTTGCCTATAACTATACTGCCTTTCAGTCAACCAATTTTTTCAGTCATGTCTGACTCTTGGTGACCCCAAATGGAGTTTTCTTGGCAAAGATTTTGGTTTGCCATTTTCTTCTCTGCTCCATTTGACAAATGAGGAAATTGAGGCAAACAGGAGTAAGTGACTTGCCCTAGGTCACATAAATAGTAAGTAGCTGAAGCCAGATTTGAATTCAGGAAGCAGACTCTTGCTGACTCCAGGTCTAGTGCACTGCACTACCTAGCTATTTCCTAAGTGCTTTAATTAGTGGTTTAATCCCTGATTAAATTCCTTGAGGGTGGGGACTATATTTTATCTAAACAGTCTTTCTGCCCCTGCCTCTTCCCAGTTATGTTCTGAACCAAATGGATATATAAATGACTGATAGAAAAATTAATATATTAGTGTTGTCCAAAAGTTCCTATATCTTCCACATCACTCTCTCCTTGTGGTAAAAATCATTGCAGAGAAGTGGTTTCATTGATACTTCAATCTTTTAAAAGATAAAATTGTTATCAAGATGATTCTCCACTAACAGAATACAATTTTCAGCTGTTGTCTGTGTAGCTGAAGTTTCTCCATCATTACTGTTGTTGGTCAATTTTGTGATCAGTATTGGGAGTGAGCATGTACGTCCTTCATCTGGCCCAGCAGTCTGTAGGTCTCCCTGAAGAAACATCATTTTTGTATTTGTGTTTTTTGTTTTTTGCTCTCACCTGAAGGTTTTTTATTTTGATTTAACCTCTCAGATTCACTGAATAGAATTTTGGATCATTGGATCATAAATTTTGACTTGGAGGTCATCTATTCCAATCTCCTTACTTTCCAGATGGGGAAGCAGATGATCATAGAAATTAAGTCTGAGATCATCCAGGAGTGACCCAATGTCAGGTCTGGAATTTGAATTAAAGTTCCTGAAGGATCTTAAGGACCACAAATGCAGCCCTTTTGCTGTTGTGCCATATCCTAGTTCCAGCTGAAGTCTCCTTCTGTATCTCAGGAGAACTAGGGAATCTGAGGAGGGACAATACTGAGGAAGAACAGAATATCACTCTTGGCAAGCCATACCAATCCCACTTAATTCTCACACCCTGGGCACAATCCCAAAGAATCTTCAGAAATAGACTCCCTTTGACAGCTGATCTGTCTTTGAACATGTTTTTCACAGCTCTGCTTCTGACTCTGAACTTCACCATCCCTCCTCAGTTGCCTTCTCAACCAGGAGCATTTTTCTACTCCAGTTTCCCTTTCTAATTGGTTAGTTTCTCCTGGAGTCACCAGTTTGGGGAAGGACCACAGGTTGGCCATTCTTCATAGCTTTCCTGGGTCTGCTTCTGTCTTTCAGGATGTCATCAACCCTATGCCTCCCCCTGCACCGAAACTTTCTGCTCTCCCCTCTTTTTGCTTTTCAGCTCCATTTTTTTCTATGCTGTCCCCCCCATTAAAATGCAAGCTTCTTGAAGGCAAGAATCATCTTTTTTTTTTTTTTTTGAGTGTGTATTTCTATCTCCAGAATTAAGCATAGTGTGTAGCAAATAATTGGTGCTTAATAATTGCTTATTTATGGGGCAGCTAGGTGGTGTAGTGGATAAAGCACCAGCCCTGAAGTTAGGAGGATCTGAGTTCAAACCTGTCCTTAGATACTTAACACTTCCTGGTTGTATGACCCTGGGCAAGTCACTTAACCCCAATTGCCTCAGGGGAAAAAGAATAATTGCTTATTTACTGAAATACAAGATAATAGTGCCAAATAAATGCCTGTCAGATGAAATAAAATATAAGACTGGTCGTCAGGGGCTAGTCATTTTTGTTTTTGAACTCCCCATCTCTTAGCACCATACCTAGCATGTAGTTGATAAATACTTATTATAAATACTTGAATAGAATAAACTCCTCCTCCTGTCTGCCTCTTAGACAGAGGAGATAGTGAGGCTTTTGTTTTTGTGGACCATTGGAAGGTAGGTGACACAGTGGAAATAGTGTGAGGTATGGAGTCAAGAAGCCTCATCTTTCTGAGTTCACGTCTGGCCTCAGACACTTACTAGCTGTATGAGCCTCGACAAGTCACTTAACCTTGTTTGCCTCAATTTTCTCATTTGTAGAATGAGCTGGAGAAGAAAATGGTAAACCACTGCAGTATCTCTGCAAAGAAAATGCCAAATGGGAGGAACTTCCAGGAGCCAAGAGGGCAGAGAAAGAAGTAAATTGCTGTAACTCGCCCATATTCACCTCCAGATGACCATAAAATAGCACCTCAAAATAAATTCTAGAGCAGCAAAACAAGAAAAAAGATGGGGTGAAACAATCTTTTAGTCCAAGAGATTTGGAAGATTGGCAAGGATGATCTGTTTTATTCAGGTAAAAAGGAACTGTAGAACAGGACAGGAGTGTCCCAACAAGCCAGCAGCAAACTCCATCTCAACTAAGTAGAGGAAGATCCTAAGCCCAAGGGTGGTGCAGCAGGCAAATGGCAACACTAGGACCCCCCACATGCCTCAGTGTAGCCAGGGGATCTAGCAGACTGCAATTCCAAGAATTGCCATGTGCTTCAGTGCAAAGTCGGGCAAACAGGCATCCTTCAACTGCCACAACTCCATGTGCTTCAGCATAGTCCAGGGGAAACACAGAAACACTCCACTGGCCTTAGGACACAAGATGCATTGGCACTAGGACCCCAGCTTGGCACCAAGTAAGCTGCCAGAACCACACTGTCTCTAGCAACACCCACCACTCCTCATCACACCCCTTACTGCAGCACCAGACACAAAGATCTCCTATGCAGTGTATCACTAGGTAAATGGCTAGTTCCTGGAAACCCTGAGACACTGCCCCTTCCATCCCAGGAGCAGAGCTCAAATTTAAAAGAAAGGGAAAAAGCTAAAAAGGATGAGCAAAAAACACCACTACATAAAAAATCTTATCATAGAAAGTTATTATGCTGACAGGGAAGACTGAGACACAAATCCAGAAGAGGACAACAATATAAAAACACCTATGAGCAAAACTCCAAAGAAAGATGGAAAGTGGTCTCAAGCCCAGAAAGAACTCAGAGAAGAACTCAAAAAAGAGTTTAAAATCATATGAGAGATAGAAGAAAAATTGGCAAAAAAATGAAAATGATGCAAGAGAATTATGACAAAAGAGGTCAACAACTTGGAAAAAGAAAACAATTGCTTAAAAAGTACAGTTGGCCAAATGGAAAAGGGATTAGCAAAAGATAACAGAGAAAAACAGTTCTTTAAAACTTAGAATTGGGTAAGTCAAAGCTAATGACCCTATGAGACATCAAGAATCAAACAGATTCAAAAGAATGAAAAAAGAAAAGAAAATGTAAAAGACCTCATTAGGAAAACAACTGGCCTGGAAAATTGAAAATGCCAGAATCATTGAATTACCATGATAGCCATAATCAAAAAGAAGATCTGGACAGCATCTTTCAAGAAATTATCAATGAAAACTGTAACCAAAGTGAGGATCCAGCACAACAACCCTTTGATCCAGCAATAACATTACTAGATTTGTATTCCAAAGAGATCATCAAAAAAATGAAAGGGACTTACATGAGCAAAAATATTTATAGCAGTCTTTTATGTGGTGACAAAAAATTGAGATGTCCACCAGTTGGGGAATGATTGAACAAGCTGTGGTATATGAATATAATGGAATATTATTGTGTAATAAGAAATGATGAACAGGTTGATTTCAGAGAAAGCTGGAAAGATTTGTATAAATTGATGCAAAGTGAAATGAGCAAAACCAGGAAAACATTTACACAGTATCAGTAATGTTACATGATAATCAATTTTAAATGACTCAGTTCTTCTCAGCGGCACAATGGTTCAAGATAAGTAAAAGAACTCATGAAAGAAAATGCTGTTCACATCCAGACAAAGAACTGGGACTCTGAATGCAGATGGAAGCCTACTTTTTTCATTTATTTTATTCTTTTTCATGTTTTATTTTCCTTTTGATCTGCTTCTTCTTTCACAACTGTGACTAATATGGAATGATTACATGATATCCTGTGTATAACCTATATTGAATTACTTACCATTTTCAGAAGGGGGAATGGTGGGAAGGAAGAAGAAAAATTTGGAATAAAGAATTTTATAAAAATGAATGCTAAAAATTGTCTTAATATATAATTGGGAAAAATAAAATATTATTAAAAAGAAAAAAACCTTAAAATGGAATTATGAATAGTCCAATATGATTGAAAATGAAAAGTAAACTTTTTTTCTTTTTGCTGAGGCAATTGAGGTTAAGTGACTTGCCCAGGGTCACACAGCTAGGGAATGTTAAGTGTCTGAGACTACATTTGAACTCAGGTCTTCCTGACTTCAGGGCTGGTGCTCTATCCACTGCATCACCTAGCTGCCCCTAAGTAAGCATTTTGTTACCCATATACGTAAGTTGTTCTATATCGATGCTTATTCTTTTCTCTCTCTCTCTCTCTTTTTTTTTTTGGTGTCACGAACAAGCCTATGAACCCCTGGTCAGTGTCATGTTTTTATGTGCATAAAATAAAAAATCTAAGTCAGCCAGTTATGACCTAATGTAAGAAATAAGTTCTTCAGCCTTCCCCTTCTGCTCAGGGTCCTGACAACAGCCTGCAAGCAGAATTTGAGCAACACAAATTTACAGAAAACAAAAACTGTCTGTATTGCAAAGGAAACAAATCATATTGAAATACAATCCACATTCTTAAAAAAGTTCATGGACTCTCCAGCCTCAAAAACATATTAATTGTGTGACCTTGGACAAGTCACTTAACCTTGACTATCTAAAATAAAAGTCTATAGATTCCAGTTTAAGATCCCTTGCTCTATTGGTAATCACTTCATTTGTATTTAATAAACATTTATTAAGTGCTTTTTATGTGTTCAGGATTAGAGATACAAAGATGAAAAGAAAAGTAATCTTTGCCAATATGTGATAAAATGTTCCAAATGTCTAATAATTAGATAAATGAAAATGAAAGCAACCCCCAAAAATTATGGGGGGAGAATTGGGGAGCTATGGGAAGATCGTGCATTATTGATTAAATTGTGAATTGGTCAGACCATTCTGGAGAACAATCAAGAGCTGCAGTTCAAAAGTCACTATAGGCCCCTACCTCAAAGAGATGAGAGACAGAAGGGAAAGATACATACCTTATGAAAACATTTATAGTGGCTCTTTTTATAATGGCAAACATGGTAGATGCTTATCAGTTGGGGAATGGCTGGACAAACGATGGCACATGGATGAAATAGAATTTAATTGTACCATAAGGAGGAGGGAAGAGAACAAGGTTTTATTAAGCAACCCCCATGTGCCAGGTACTGTGCTAAACACTTCACAAAAATAGTCTCATTTGATTCTCACAAAAGGTAGGTGCTATGATTGATTATTCTTATTTTATAAATCAGTAAATACATATATATATATATATATATATATATATATGGAGAGGGAAAGAGAGAGAGAGAGAGAGAGAGAGAGAGAGAGAGAGAGAGAGAGAGAGAGAGAGAGAGAGAGAGAAATAGAAATTTATAAATCAGAGGCATAGAGAGGTTAAGTTGCTAGTTAGAAAGTGTGACTACTAAGTATCTGAGGATATTTTGAATTCAGGTCTTTCTGATTCATACTCTATGCTCCATCTAGCTGCCTGAGACAAGTCATTTAACCTGTCTATCAGAGCAGGGGGATGTTCTGTAGGGGACATAACCATTCTATAGGGGACTGACTCTCCCATTATTGAATCCCAGAATTATTGGGCGTCTCATTCTCTATGGCGTTTTACTCATGTCCCATCACTGGACCTCAAGAATATCCAGTTTTCTAACTTAATCTGGTCAAGTTTCTCCTTCCCCCTTATTTCATTCTAAAAAGTTTTTTTTTTTTGGTTAAGCTAATGACCCTTCCTGACAAATATATTTTCTCCAGATGAGATGTATTCAATTCTTCGCCAAGGGCCCATCATTCTGGTATCATAACCTCTATCATCGTGAAAATAAATTCTATTCTCCGACATGATCTTCATAGTCAGCTTTTATTTTCTGAATTATCTTTTTTCTTCTAAAGTCAAGATTGGTAGAAGAGCTGGAAAGGCCACCTCTGCCCTCCAGCCCTTCCTCCTCCTCCCTCATACTTTGAAGGCCCCAGCAATTCCTTCAAGATTTTTTCTGCTTCTATCCTCAGAAGAGCATGGTGATGCTTGGTCCTAAGGACTCTTGGTGAAAGGCACGCTTTCCATCACATTTTGGATCCATGTTCCAGGAAGATGGTATACCTACTAATTAGATAAAACCTACCTTTCTTTATATCCCTCAGCAGGAAGTCATCAGCACAACTACAGATCATGGTAACTGAGGGCTATGAATTCTTCTTGTTGCATGCCATACAGCATAACTGATTCTTCTTACACAGTCTACAGGGGAACGAAACTTCATGTCTGTTTTATAGTTCTACTGTTAGAAAACTAGGTAAAAAGAAGAAATGGGACAAAATGTTGAGAACTGAGGTCAAATCCTCCCTGAGATACCAACTGCACAACTCTGGGAAAATCACTTAATGACTATGTGCCTCAGTTTCCTCATCTGTAAAATGAGGAGGTTGGATTTTCATATCTCCATGTCCTTTCTCAGACTTTTCTCCCTTGGGGGAATGCCTTCCCTTCTCCATCATTGTCTGCTAAGCTCCTTCCCACCCATTAAAATCCATCTGAAATACCATCACCTACAGGAAGCCAAATGTTCACTGCTATTTGTATTCAGTTCAGTTTGTGGGATCCCCAAAATCCAAATCTGTGATCCTAGATGCTACATGTTTAAATGATCCCTGGTTGCTGAGAGCATTTGATATGAATATTATCATATCTGGAGGAAGACATCAGTTTTGACTATCTATGTTTATGGCCAAGAAATGGAGTTAGTTCCCTCAGCTCTTTTGCACAGGGGGATCCTCGTAACCATGGGTCTTTTCATCCTTGATATGGAGCTGGAAAGAACCTTAATCCAATCTACTCATTTTACAGAGAAGGAAACTGAGGTTAGAGAGGCTACGTAATTTACTCAACATTAGGTAAGGAGTATGCTTTTGGTTAGGACTAATGAAGACCTCGGGATACAGAGCCAGTATTTTACCCATTTTGACACATTGCCTGCTCTAGTGCTGTTGTTATGAAGTTGATGTTGTGAACACAGCTGGTGTAATTTTTGTGGGATTGTCTGTGATTTCAGTAAGATTCAGAATCTGGCATGAAAAGAGAAGCCAGGTGAAGTTGGAGGGTGTGCCTGACTGTTATGGACCTACAACTAGAGGGTGGGTGGCAAGGGGGGTTGTTGTGTTTGTGGGCTCTTCCTTAAGCTGTGAACAATGTTTCTTGAGATTTTGTATTTCTTTTGCGCTAAGAGCCAACATCCAGTTGGAACCTAATGTCGAGTATTAGGTATCTAGTAGAAGAGGCTCTGAGGAATAAAAATCTCCTCCACAACACGTTGACAAGTAGTGATACCATTTCTGCTTGAAAACCTCCAATGCTCAGTATCTCTTCCCCCCACCTTTTTTTTTTGACAGATATAATTATTAGAAAGGAGAAAGCATGGAATAATGGACAGAGTTGAACTTGGAATCAAGAAGATGAGTTAAAACCCTGCCTCAAAAAATACTAGTTGTGTGACCCAGGGAAAGTCATTTAACTTTTCCCTAACTCAGTTTCCCTATCTGTAACATGTGGGCATAATAATATTTCATAAGGTTGTTGTGAGAATCAAATGAGATAATGTATGTTAAGAACTTTGCAAAATGTTCAGTGCTATATCCAATTTAAGTCTTGTTTTCCCCTTCCCCTTTTCCTCCTCATCCTCTTCTCCCTCCCCAGGCTTAGTAAATGATGTGTTTTCATTCCTCACCCCAAGGGCATGTCTGCAATAGGGATCTTTGCTATTAGAAATCACTGGACCGGGCAACTAGGTGGTGCAGTGGTTAGAGCACCAGCCCTGAAGTCAGGAGAACCTGAGTTCAAATCTGGTCTCAGATACTTCCTAGCTGTGTGACCCTGGGCAAGTCACTTAACCCCAATTGCCTCAGCAAAAAGAAAAAAAAAAGAAATCACAGGACCTTTAACATAGTGTTGCTTTTGCTTCTTCCCTACTTTCTTTGTGTCACACTAACTCATTCACTAACCTCTTAATTCTTTTCTAATGTCTCAGAATATTTTTCTTTTTGGCTTCCTTCCTGGATCATTTCTTCTATGCTGTCAAACAAGCCTTCATCCTCTATAACAGGCTGCTTTGCTGCAAGACATTTCCCAAATCCTTTTGCCTTTTCTTCTGGCAGAAAGCACAGTTTGCAATTCTAGCATTTGTACTGGTAAATATCTCAGGCAGAGAGATAAATGTAGCACATACCCTCCATGTCACTGCAACAGTTCCCTTGGTGTCCATACTTCCTTGGTGGCAAGATAAACTAACAGCTTCCCCCTGCCTTTTTTATGATTCCTCCTAGAAACTCCCCCTATAAACTGCCAACCCTGAAACTCTTTTGAATTTCTCAGCTTCCCATAATCTTCCCCAAAATGTAGCTCTTCTTTATCTGCATCAAGTTTAAACATTTAAAAAAGCAACAAAACGATTTCAATAACAAAATATTCAATTCCTCTCTGGTGAGCTCAGGGGAAAATCTCAACTATATTCCCCATTTCATCAGTGTGTTTGCAACAAAACTGGCTAATGAAAAAGTTTTGTGGGACGCTTCCTGAAAAGAACCCCCAAAAGAAAAGTCTCAGAAATTCTAAAGCAAAAATCTAGAGCTCCTGCATCAAAGAAAAGATACAACAAATGTAGAGAGAAACCATTCACATAGCAAGAAGCCAATTAGTATTACACAAGACCTGGCAGCTTCTACTAACAATGAGAGGAGATCTTAGACTATGATATTTTAAAAGGCAAAAAAAGGCTTACAAGATTATAACCAAGGCTGCAATAAAAAATAACTTACCATGAAAAGCTAAGAACAATCTTACTTGGAAGGGACAAGAAAAGAAATCTTTAATGGAATAGCAGACTTTCAAGCATTTCTGATTAGGTGGCCAGAGCTGAGCAGGAACTTTGAAATGCAAATACAAGAGTCAAGAGAAACCTAGAAAGGTAAATTTATTTAAGCAATTGAAAAGAGCTGTATGATGAAGTACTAACATTCTAATAGGGTAAGAAGAAAATTTCTCTTCAGAATCTTAATCTTTTCAAAAGAATTGAGGGAGTTAAATAAGAAAAAAAAAGAGGACCTGGGGAAATGGATTGGTTCCATTCTGAGGTTTTAAAAGGGGAAAGAGATGGGCAAAAGGGGTAGAACTTCCTATTTCCTAATAAGATGTGGGAGAAGAGAATACAAACATGTAGCAAGAAGTGGGGGGATCAGATAAATTTTACTCTCATTTAAAACATACAAAGGTGTATTGAGACACAATTTGGTATAGAAATATATTGAACTCAACAAGGAATCAAGCTAGAATAGGGAGGTTGTTAAGAGAGAGGAATATTTGAGAGGAAAGTTACAAGCAAAACAGATTTCTTTAAAAGAGGGTATTAAAAAGGAAAAAAGAAGAAAGGCAAAAAAATCGAATACAAGATGGTACCCTTCAACTGGGAAAAGAATGAATAAATTGTAATATATGAATCAATGGGACATTATTGCATCATAAAAATTGATGAGAGAGATGATTGCAGAGAATCCTGGGTAGAATAGACTGAAACAAAATGAAGTAAGCAGAATCAGGAGGACAATTTATAATAAGAACAATAATATTATAAAGAAAAATAGCTTTGAAAGACTTAAGATTTCTGATCAGTGTAATAATTAAACTTCTCTCTAGAAGATACGTATTTTTTTTTTTTTTTTTTTTTTGCTGAGGCAATTGGGGTTAAGTGACTTGCCCAGGATCACACAGCTAGGACGTGTTAAGTGTCTGAGACCAGATTTGAACTCAGGTCCTCCTGACTTCAGGGCTGGTGCTCTATCCACTGCACCACCTAGCTGCCCCGAAGATACATATTTTTTAAATTAATGTTTTTTTGGGGGGCAGCTAATTGGTGTAGTGGATAGAGTACCAGCACTGAAGTCAGGAAGACCTGAGTTCAAATCTGGCCTCAGACACTTCGCACTTTCTGGCTATGTGACCTGGACAAGTCCCTTAGCCCCAAATGCCTCAACAAAGAAAAAAATGTTTTTTTTCTAATTACATGTAAAGATAATTTTTAACATTCATTAATTCATATGTATCATGACAATGAGATAACAGGTTTAAAGTGGTGACAAAGACATACATTTTTGGAGTTGGCCTCTCTATAGATTAAGTAATTTTTTTTGGCTTTATATTTGTTATTTCCCCTTCTTTCTATTAGTTTCTGAATTGGGGAAAAGATTGAAGATAGAGAGGGATTAACAATACTGATGCCAAAAAGGAAAAATAAAACAATGGCCCGTGTAAGATTTTTTTTAAGTACAGAAGAGAATTGAAGGAAGGTCAGAAAGAATGCACAAACAGGTAGGATGGTTTTAAATGTAATGGCAATCAGTCAATAAAGTTTTATTAAACACCTTCTATATTCACTGTGCTATAGCTGGGGAAACAAAGAAATGCAAAAGACTGTCCCTGCTCTCAGAGAGCTCATCATTTAATGGAGACAATAGAGAAGAGAACCATGTACAAACTATGTAGAGACAAATTAGAAATAACATGTCAAATTTATATTAACGCTTAAAATAAGCCATATAAAATGGAGATTTGTGGTTCTATATAAAATTCTTTTATGTGGGTATGTTCTGACATGGGTATGGAAATGCTTTTGGCGGTGTTTAAATGTCAACCTGTATGTATACATGTATATGTATATACATATGGGTGTATACACACAGATATATACACTGGTGGCATTTAGCCTATAGAAGAAGAAAAGACAGGAGAACTATCTTCTAGTATTGAAGAAATATCACAGTGGACCTGGGATTAATTTTGTTCCCTTTAGCTCAGAAGAACAAAACCAGGAGCAATATGGTGGACCTTGTACTGTTTATTTAGGTTTGTCAAGAGAAAGCTTCCTCCAATAGCTCCAAGTTTGCAAAGCAATTAATATATATTATTTCATGTGATCCTTATGCTGTTTGTTCCCATTTTCCAGATGGGAAAACTGAAATTGAGAGAAATTAAGTGACTGGCCCAGAGTCTAGTAAGTGACTGAGGAAGGATTTGAACTCAGGCATTCCTGAATCCAAGTCCAATATTCTCTCTACTATTCACTGTCTCTTCCTCCTTCTTAATGATTAAGATTCTGAAAAAGGGAGTACTAGTGAGTCCTACCTCACTGAAGACTTTTTCTTTGTGGAAGGGATTATTAATTTAGGTGTGGATTGTAGTTACCATTTCTGAGAGTCTGTCCATAGGATGTGATTGGTTCTTGTTCATGGGAGTGTTTCCAAGCATATACTGTAGGGACTGAGCCTCTGTCTCTATCTCTCATGCTTCTTCCAGGTTTAAAAATATGATATGCATTTCCAGTAATTAATTTTGAATTTTAATTGAGACAAGATAGCACTAATTAGTTTGTTTTAGATATTTGGGCATTCAGCCCCCTGAATTCAATATGTAAATATATTCAGGAATGAATAAGTCAGTGATTCTCTTTAGAGACCATAGTGCTAACTCAACACCTTTATAGATTCGAAGCTAGGAGAGTCCTAAAAAGCTGACTGGGAGGAAATGGAAGCATAGACAATTAGCTACTTGCCCCAAAGAAATAATAAAGGGCAGGTCCAGCATCTGAATTCAACCCCTTTAATGCCAGAGTTTTTTTCATTGTACCATATGGTCTTTTGAATACATAAAGGAGAAAGTTTATAATAAGAATGGAAAATTAGGTTGTGAAGGGTTTTAAATGGCAATAAAGAAGTTTGAGACAGTCACTGGCGTTTATTGAGTAGGGTATTGACATGATCAGGTTTGTATTTTAGGAATATTAATTTGCCAGCTAAGGGATGGCAGATTGGAGAAGGATCATGGAATCATAGATTTATAACTGCA
Source organism: Myrmecobius fasciatus (assembly GCA_023553655.1). NCBI lineage: Eukaryota > Metazoa > Chordata > Mammalia > Dasyuromorphia > Myrmecobiidae > Myrmecobius > Myrmecobius fasciatus. Next base: position 1,078,230 of record JAJPUD010000038.1, on the reverse strand, counting down.
AAAGACATCAAAGGCTTTATAGTCCAAAACTCTTGTTTTACCAGGGGAAACTGAGGCTCAGAGAGATTGTGTGATGGAAGTCACACAAGTACAAGCAAATAAATGTCTATTGACTCCTAAGTCAGTGTCCTTTTCACTTCATGATCCATTTACTCTGATCAATTAAGGACTATTATAATGATCCCGGGAGAAGTGACCTAGGTTGGAGACCATGTGAGTGTATAGAATGGAATGGGTTACATAACTAATGAGTGTTGGAAATCAGATTTGAATCAGGGTTTTCCTGACGTCACTCTAATTAGAAATTCAATGAGACTTTGGGAAATCTAAGATTAAAAAGTGATATAGTACCTGTTCTCAAGAAGATTATGATTTAATGGAGGTAGGGTAGAGTATAGCATCTCAAATGTCCACACCTGAGAAGGATACAATGTAAAATGTACCAAGAACAAAAGGAAAGATCCAAAAAGGGCTCTCTAGGAAATCTGAGGAGAAAAAATAATTTTTCTTGTGGTATAGTAAGTGTCTGAGATAAAATTTGAATTTAGTTTTTCATTGACTACAAGCTCAGCACTTTCTGGCACTTTATAAGTCTAGCAGGAAGATTGTAGCCTGATTGTGGTGGACCTTGAATATGAAGATCAAGAAATTAAATTCAGCAGGCAGTGGGGAGTCATTGAAAAGAAGTGATCTGATCATGGTATTGAGTTGGAAAAATTACAAACTCTATTTTATAAATCCCTTATTATTCTAAGGATATCACAAGGATTCCTCTAATCCACAGACTCTTTGGTAGCATCTACATGTGCCCAATGGGAATCAGTGACAGCTAAAAGGCTTATTGTTCTTATTTCCCTGTGATTTACTTGGATAGTCAAGGAAACTGCAGAAACAAAGAAATGAGTGATCTTGAGAATGCCTCTTCCTTTTCTTTAGACTCAACTTTTCTCCCTCTAAAGTGAAGAATTTGGTCTTCTAATATCCTTTCCAGGTCTAACATTTTCCAGTTCTATAGTAACCAACATCATACTTTTTCTCTCTCCTGTGATTTCTACCACCTCTACTATCTTCTATTCTGCTTTAAAAGCTGACAAAAAAAGCAAAGACATATATCCCTCATAAATCAGATCTTGGAAGTCTTGGTGTATGCTTGCCCCACCAATAGCTAGCCACCTTGCTACCTAGGAGACGGGCAAGCAGCTTCACTAAAGCATCAAGGCAACCTAAGAGAAAGAAGCATGTGCCAGGTGAGTCAAACCACTATCTTGGTCACTATTTCAACTAAGACCCCAATGGAAATCGTCCAGGACTATAAATCCAAAGGTCTTGGAAATACCCATGTCCCATAGACCACTATTTCACTTTCCAGACTAGACTATATAGCTGTTATTGAGGAGAATGCAATATGGAGAAGGATTTCACCTTCTTAACTATCCTTAATGCCAACTGCTGACCAACTGCCACCAAAAGATAGGAAAGCCCAAGAGCCCTGGAAGTGACAACAGTCTTCATCCCTACACCACTGGCCCTGCTCTTAACAGATCATTTTGGGAAGCAACTCCATGGAGATGGGTCTATCAGCACTATAATCACAGCTACTCAAGACCCAAGAAAAAAGTTCTTACCATCAAAATCTGTGGCACTGTCCGAGTTCAATATTAGAAATAGATATGAGTTTATTCCTGAAAATGACATTAAAGACAGGACTTTAACCATCTTATTTGCTACTGTGCCTAAGGATCACAGGACTTTTCCATCTGATTTGCAGCAGAAACCCTTTCTATGTGTTGTCTCTCTTGGTAGAACGTGAACTCATTGAAAGCAGGAATAGTCTTTTGTATTTGTATCCCTAATGTAGCATCATACTTTGATTAATAAGTGCTTCATTCATTCATTCATTTATGCCAAAGTGTTCTAGAACATTGAGTGGAAGGTAATATTCCATGTAATAGACAGAAATCTGAAGACCTCTCCCAGGTAAGCACATGTTTATGTCCTCCAGTAAGCAGAACTCCTTCTTACCTGTTTCTCCCCAGATGGGTAGATACTCATCCTGTTGTATGTCCAGCATGATCTCCAGCCCATTGCCTGTTCCTCCCTTGACTGTTGTGAGCAGAGGTCTTCCATCCTCTCCTGAGTTAAACATATAACATTTCCCATACTTTGTAAACACCTGGAATAAAGAAAAGAGAAAGAGGATGAATGACTTCTTACAGGTCTCTGAGAATTCGATGGCAGATCATATCTTTTTAAAAGCCTATTGCAGTGTAAATCTCTGAACAGTTCCTTCAATCTTGATTGATGGGCTCATGGTTTCAAACAAAGTCAACACCCTCTAGTCTCATGTGTGACATAGCAGCCAGAAGCCTGGATTTGGAATTCAGAGATCTGGATCCAATTGTCACTTCTGACACACACTGAGCCTTTCTAAGACTTGAAGTTATCTAGCAGTTACGTGCTATATCTATATCTATATCCATATCCATATCTATATCTATGTATCTATCTATTATAATCTCCTGAAAATATGATGTACTTAATGACATTATTTTAACACAATGTCTGGCATATAATAAGCATTTTGTAAATGCTCATTTCCTCCCCCTTCACTTTTCCACTTCCCTCTCCCTTTTTTTCCCTCCCTTTCTCTTCCCTCCCTTCCCCTCTTCACCTCCCTTCCCTCCCCTCCCTTTTCCTTCCTTCCTTCCCCACTCCTTCTTCCCTCCTTTCCTTCCTCCGTTTCTTCCTTTCTCTCTCCTTCTGTCCCTCCCTCCCTCCCTCCCTCCCTCCCTTCCTTCCTTCCTTCCCTCCCTCCCTTCCCTCCCTCTCTTCCTTCCCTCCCTCCCTCCTTTTCTTCCTTCCCTCCCTCCCTCTCTTCCTTCCTTCCCTCCTTCCTTCCTCTCTTCCTTCTCTCCCTCCCTCTCTTCCTTCCTTCCCTTCCTCCCTTCCTTCCTTCCTCTCTTCCCTCCTTCCTTCCCTCCTTCCTTCCCTCCTTCCTTCCTTCCTTCCTTCCTTCCTTCCTTCCTTCCTTCCTTCCTTCATTCCTTCCTTCCTTCCTT